>JAVTVY010018414.1:0-76863 GCA_036873755.1 Hanleya hanleyi
TTCCACCTGATAACCTCAAGAAACACCTGAAGCTGGTGGGAGATCAGTTTTCGCAGGGAGAAACCGATTGAATTGTCCACTCCCATTTTTGTGGCTGCAATGGATGGTCTTCCCTCCTTCGTCTGGGTTACTACTGTATAAACATATAAGCGTTTTCTATGCTGCTGCAATAAATGACCTTCGTCGGGACTCCCATGACCTGGATGAACAGTTCAGCTTGTTGGCGAAATAGCTCAATGACAGTTGTCTTCTTCAAGGCAACACCTTTGTCAATGCCATATGGTCGGAATACTGTGTCACAGCCCAGGATGGCATGCGCAAGCAACATATTTGTACAGACTTGCATTCCCAGCACAGCCTTTGTCTTCTTGACATTTCAAACTCTCCGGCCTCGCTAGTGACATGGTCATTCAATCAAAGAAAGACGAATTCCTAGCAAATAACGTGAACAAGTAGCAGTTCATTACTCTTATGAGTGACCAGTTGGAAAGGGCGGGATGTTTCATATGCAGATGTTTTTATTGTAAAAGCTGCCGTTTAATCGACTGTTTTCGACTGTTTTCATGCAGACATGGATGACAAACACATCTCTTTCACCCAAGAGAGAATAAACTGATAGTTTGGAATGTCAAGAAGACAAAGGCTGTGCTGGGAATGTACGTCTGCACAAATATGCTGCATGCCATTCAGGGCTGTGGCACAATATACTGACCATATGGCATTGGCAAATCTGCGGCCGTAAAGAAAACAACGCTCAATGAGCTATTTCGCCAACAAGCTGAAGTGTTCAACCAGGCCATTGGGAGTCCCGATTAAGGTTATCTATTGCAGGTGCTTGTGTGTTTATACAATGGTAACCATGACGAAGCAATTGGCTGCATGAGATACAAGCGTTTCTGTGACAAAAACGAACCATATATGTGCAGGTACAATTATAACACATATAAGGGAAGTGGGAAGAGGTGCCGACATACTGGCATTCAAAACCTTCCACCAACATCAGCATCAGCTAAGTATCAAGGTTCGCGTGTTTAGAGTGGAAAGGGGAAGACCATCCATTGCAGCCACAAGAATGAAGGTGGACGGCTTCTCTCTGTGAAAACTGAACTGCCACCAGTTCAACTGGCACTCTTTGAGGTTATCAGGTGCAACTGCAAGAAAGATTGCAGCTGAAGAAGATGCATCTGTAGGAGCATGGCCTATATTTTTGAAAATGTAAAATGAAACATGGTAAATGGCATGGTAGAACGTCATGGTAGAACATCAAGTTTGCCTATAATCTAGATTATTATTTGTTTGATAATTAGATGATAGGATCTGCATAATTATTCTTCTTTCATCAAAACATATCCGACACACAATTGCGATAGATCATTAATGGTTTGCAAAGCTGTATTTTCCAACAAGGCACTGTTGTGATAATAGAGAAATATCTCCATGAGTGAGTTTGTGGAAATATTGTTTGTGACAGTTATCGGTTGAAGGAAATATATCACAGCTTGTCATTGTGGATAATCGCTATATAAATGACGCAGTGAAGGATATATATCCACCTTCACTGGATTTGAAGGAAACTACAGATAGCCCTACAGGCACATCTTATTTAGATCTCTATCTCTATAAAAATGAAGCGGGCATTCTCTCTCGTCGACTTTATGACAAAAGAGATGATTACAATTTCGACATCGTAAACTATCCCTTTCTGGATAGTAATATTCCAGTGGGACCTGCATATGGCGTATACATATCTCGCTTAGTAGCATTTGCTAGATCCTGTGTTAAATGTGATGATTTTAATCAACGTCACAAAACATTGTTGCAGAAACTTATAAAACAGGGCTATTCCACCAAGCGCCTCCACTCAAAGTTTCTCAAATTTGGCGATACATATCGCATGCTGATAGCAAAATACGAACGTAGCGTGCAAGATCTATGGCGCTACGTTTCGTAACTTGTGTCTAATTCCGCTTAACCCGGGGCTAGGGGCCGTATGAACCCATGTACTTCAAGATCCTCATGGTACTCATATGAACAGTCACAATCAAAGCGTGACTGAGATACATCATTCTTTAGATGACGACTTTACAACGAATATTATGGATTAAGAATACTGATCAGCGATACGGATTTGATATTTTTGGAACATCATGATGTCTTGCCGGCATCATTGAAAACTGTTGACCGCTTCTCTCTTGCAGGAAACAAGCCTATGTTTATGTATACTATGATTGTCTTTTTGAATTTGGTGCTAATACTGTTATATGGAATATGGAATAGGTCTTTGGATTATGGACGCGGATATTCTCTAATGGACGACGGCTGGATTATGAATGACGGACTAGACGCTTGTAATTTCATTTATTTTGGGAGAGAATTCCTCTTTCAGATGATTATGCTAATGGCAAAAATGTTAACTGACTGAATATTGCCATAGCCTGATGCTGAACTATCAGTTTGCTATCTACGCTTATGAGCAAATCCACCGGAAAGACACATGTTTTCACCACCATGGCATACTGTACCCTGGGTCATGTATTAATTGGATTTCTGGATGATAAACTGTCCTTAAGCACGGAAAAAACAATATTCTACCTTGCTTATATGAGGCATAATAGCCTATTATGTATTATAAAATGGCGTATCTTTGTTTTAAAAAAAAGTCGTTTCTCCACCAAATAAATTTTGGTAGACTTTTAGTCAGTTGTTCTGGGAACCTATTAGAAATACATACCAGTTAAAAAAATTCTGTTGCAATTTGTTTTGGGTCCAGCTAAAAAAACCCAGATAGATTGCCTGGACTGTCATGGAAATGGTAAAAAGACTTTTTTTGAATTTATCCATAAATATTTTCGTGCAAGGGTATTATTTTAGACTGAGTATAACCTTGATATGATAACGAGTGGAATGAGTGTAAGTAATGACCCATTTCTTTCACGCTTAGTACCAAGTACAAGGTTTTCTTATAGGAGCAAGAGACAGGTAAACTGAAATTTCGCGAAAAATACCTCAAATTTCCACTTGAAATTTAATATATTTCCCATGCATATCTGTTTGTAGACTTTTAGTATGTTATTCTAGAGATCTTTCGGAAATGCACTGCAGCAAAACCAATTCTGTTGCAATTTGTGTTGGGTCAAACCTCAATTTGACTGGACTATTTACCCAGGGTTGTCTACGTCGTGTGGCATACTGTTGAGCCTCAACAATTCCAGCAGTAAATACTTGATCAGTGAACTGAAGTTTTTTTTTCTTGGTTACAGACTCGGCCTCCCTTATGCACACATTCGTTCAGCAGCATGTGCATATAACATCAATTGTGTACCTTTTAAGGAAATGACTTGATAATGACTCCTGGTACCCACATTCCTTAACTAATATGTGCACATACTTCATAAGGTAGTGGATTGTGTGCAGTAACCTCTTTAGGAAATGACTTGCTAAGGACATCTGGTGCCCACATTCCTTAACCAGTGTGTGCACATACCTCATAATGTTAATTGAGTGTGTGCACATACATCATAAGAAAATGACTTGATAAGGACATCTGGTACCCACATTCCTTATGAGGTACCTCAGTAACTACCTCACAAGGACACGACTTGATAAACCCCTGATGTGGCTATGTGTGTGTGTGTGTGTGTGTGTGTGCATGTGCGTGTGTTTATGCGTGTGTGTGTGTGCGTGCATGTGCGTATATTTATGCGTGTGTGTGTGTGCGTGTGTGCGTCTGTATGTGTGTGCGTGTGCGTGTGTATGCGTGTGTGTGTGTTTGTGTATGCATGTGTGTGTCGCCGTATGCAGGCGCACGCTCCTGTGGTGCACCCTGTACCCTATAGCCCGTAGGGCATAGGGTACGCCACCAAGCGCAGAATACATGTACTCTGCGCATATTCATGCACATGTACTATGTGCCTGTACATGTAATCTGTTCATGTACATATACTGTCAATATACATGTTCCTTTTCCATCTACATGTACTCTGTGCATGCCATTCTACATGTACTCTGTTCACGTCCATGTATACATACTCTGTTCAAATCCATGTACATACTCTCTGTCCATGTCGCTATATAGCTGGAATATTGCGGAATGCGACGTTAAACCTTAATTCTCTCCCTCTCTCTCTCTCTCAATGAACATGTACTCTTTACAATGTCGCATGTAGACCGGTGAGAGAACAACAACAACAAGGATGACCGGCCAATCATTTTATTTTCCACTCCAGTACATCATACCCAAGCTGGGGGAGCCGCGTGGGTATGTTTACAATACAAGTAGCCTTTTGTCCAATCAGAGGCCGCCATTTGCATCTGTCATATTCGTTCCTGTCCGTTAGATGTATTCTTGTCCAATCAGAAGTCGCCATTTCAGAAAGTTTCATCTTCGGCCATGTTCGCTCTGAACCGTTTGTTCTAATCGTCGTCAGGGAGGCCAGGATACCGTTGAGGCAACATATCCTCAAAGAGTTGTTTGCGCATTCTGAGTATTTATCAGTGCATGGGTGAATACATTCACCCGATGGGAAGATTCCGTGATTTGGTCACGAAGAACGTAACATTGGTCACCCTCTCTAGGACCCATTCCAAGTTGGGGCGCTGTTCATAGACCCATCCCAAAATATCCAAAATATCATCTCTAGCGACGCCCGGTTAATGATGGCAAATACCCGGATGTTACTGCTTGGGTAAAAGTATCGGACTTGTCCTGTCTCCTTATGCTGCAGTACATAACCAAACGCCAGATTTAATTTGAAGGACGTAGCTTGGTCATTGAAGATGGCTTCCACGTAGCTGCGTAGACGGGCGAGGTTGGTCAGTCGGAAATTGTAGATATCTTGAATAGAGCGATGACGGTGGAAACAGTGCCGTATCATGGGCCAGTGGCGCTGATAGATGTCACTCACTGGATGGGCGTCCTGTAAGAGCTCGCTAGGAACATTTATGTGCTCGTCTAGAAAATGCTCGATGTTGTCAAGCATCTGACTGGGAACAGTAACGCTGGGGGCCGGCTGGATATCCAGACTCTTCTGAACTGTGGGTTTAGGCGGGCTCTCCTTGATCGCATCACCAGTGGCATTCGTCTCCCCGGGCTCATCTTCACTAGGCCTGACCCTCATGGGTGCCTCTCTAGTGGGAAGTTGTCGCTCATACCGTGGTGACGGACCATGAATCAAATGTTGGTGCTGTCTAATTGACTGGATCGTTTGAAGGGTTGATCACATTCACTACATTGTTCCGTCGCGCCCTCGTGGAGTGAGCGTTGGTGGCGCAGTGAAGCATCTTCTCGATTAAATGACCATGCGCAGGTTATACGAGTATATCGTGCACCGTTGTGGATGGAGGACTCATGTCGTCGCAAATCTTGTGGGCGAGTAAATGGCTTCTGGCAAGTTGTGCAAGATAACATATCGGCTGTGGATCTGGAAATGATGAATGCCGTAAAATTCGGGCTCTTATAGGCCAACATAGAAGTACCCGGATGTAGGCGCGGACGTCAGCGACAAGAGCCCGGATGTACCCGGATGTAAAAGTCCCCGGATGTAAAAGTGCCCGGATGTTCAATTCACTTCGCCCACTAGAAAATTTCCTCTCTCCTCGTGCAAAGATCAGATCCGGCCAAGGATACACCTTCAAGGCAGGTCAGGCATCGCTGGCGATGGTAGCGGAGATCTCCGGGCTCTCCCCTGGTTGAGCTATAACCCACACTGAAGAAATCATCTATCATTTCCATAATTATAGGCGGATATCTTTTGGTAACTCGTTTGGGGAGTCGAGCAGGAACCGGCACCTTTTCGTCAATCTTCAACGATTGCTCGTCTGCCTTGGAATTGGCTGGCTTTTCCATTGGATTGGGTCTGGTACAGGTTGTGAGAAATGTATATCTAACATGCGTGTTTCCGTATTTATAGTTAGAGGCGGGGTGACCTTCCTATCGACCAATCAGAAGCCATCATTTCAGAAAGTTCAATCTTCGTTCAGTGTAACCTAAACGTCTTCGCGCAATCCATGATACTGAAGCTCGAAGCTCTTACTTCTCTCATTCAACACTGGGATCAATCGCCATCAGCTCTTCAATACGCGGCGGCGAATCGACCTCCATGGGTTCTTCTGTTCTCAGATGCATTCCCATAGAAACTGAAATATCCGGTCTCGAGAGTGGCGAGCGTGATCCGTGTATGACATTTCGGTGACGTCTCAATTGACTGGGATGCTTAAAGACTATATCACAATCCGCATATGTATGCATAGGTACTTCGTGGCGCGCACGTGTGTGACAACGCAAACTGTCCAGGCGATGAAATCGCTTCGAGCAAGTTCTGCAAGAGAACATATCGGCTGTAGATCTGGAAATCATGAATGCCGTAAAAATTCTGGCTCTTATAGGCCAACATAGGAGTACCCGGATGTAGACACGGACGTCAGCGACACTCCCCGGATGTACAACAACCCGGATGTACCCGGATGTAAAAGTCCCGGATGTAAAAGTGCCCGGATGTTCACGAATGTTCCACCATGCCGGATTTCTATCAGGCCCAGGTCCAGAACCTCTCATGTCCTGCATGTGAATAGTCAGTCATATTGTGTGTGTATGCATGTATGCGTCTGTGTGTATGCGTCTGTGTGCGCGTGTGTTTGCGTGGGTGTGTGTGTGCTTGCGTGTGTGTACGCGTGTGTTGGTGTGCTTGCGTGTGTTTGTACGCGTGTGTGTGTATGCGTCTGTGTGTGCTTGCGAGTGTGTTTATGCGTGGGTGTATGCGTGAGTGTGTGATGTATATGTGTGCTTGAGTTTGTACGCGTGTGCGTGTATGTGTGTGTGTGTATGTGTGTGCATGTGCGTGTATGTGTATGCCTGTATGTGTGTGTGTATGCGTCTGTGTGTATGCGTGTGTGTGTGTATGCAACCACCACCATCACCGGGTGTTGACGCCCATCACCACCACCACCACCACCACCACACACCACCACCACCACACACCACCACCGGGCGTTGACGCCCGCCAACGCCACCACCACCACACACCATCACACCACACACCACCACACCACCACCACACCACCACCACCACTGGGCACACATACCTGGTGCACCCTGTACCCTGTACCGCACACATATACATACGCACACTCGCAAGCACACCCTTACACACACGCATACACACACACACGCACACCCACACATGTACACACACGCATAGTTTTTATATGAAACTCTACACCCTATCGTATGGGGAAAAGATACTTGCATTGGACCCCATATAATCGGATTTCACTCAGTAAATATTGCAAAATTTGTTGCGCATGGTTTTCAGTGCGCAATCTAATGTACATACTCAGGGGTCCACATGGTGGGAATTGAAGCTGTGGCACAGTCAGTCAGATCTAAAACACGAGTACCTCAGCTACTGGTTTACGAGTTATTTCTATTCTATCACGCCAGGTTTTTTGGATGAATCTATCAAAGGTTGCTATCTGACCACAGAAGGCACAGCATCTGATGCCAAGAGATATTCTTCGACAGATCAGTAAACACAAAATCACAAAAACACAAAACACATTTTTTTTAAAGATTTATTGCATTTTTATAGGAATAATTTAAAAATTCAACGACTATATGTTCAACATCGTATCGAGCTTGATATAATGTAAATCCAAATAAAATGTACAATATTTTAACAACGTAAGATACAAAAGGAAACAGTACAATATTTAACAACGTAGGAGACAAAAGGAAACCTTCAATATCAATCAATTAAGAGCTAACACATTTACGAGAAAAATTATATTGTAAATATTCGAACGAATAACGAGCGAAAGAAAGCTTGTCAAAAAAAATTTATAAATTAATCTCAAATAAGAATATCATTAACAAGGATACCCACATTATATAGCGTACATTCTATGGTAATGTTTGTGAACGTGAGCTCGGATCTGAATGGTTGAATTGATAGAAATAAAGAAATAACGATGATTACAATGAGAACAAATACGAAATAAACCGGATCTGTTTTATCTGCAGCAGATATTATGCAGATATTGCATGCTGTGAGAAGGTGAAAAAAAGCCATAAACAATACAAATAGACATACAGTGTAAAGAGAAAAACCAAGGCAGCAAAAACGTAACGTAAAACGCTTTCCGTCTGTACACGCCATCGTGACTACAGCGAATGACAGCACAACAGACGACAATACTACGAAAGAGTCTGTTCACGGGCGATAATTGATCGTGGGACATCACACTGACGAGCTCTTTTTGCATAAGACATCGAAAATTGCGGAATATCACCTGATGATGTCTCAACCAATTAAAATAAACGAATACACAGTGAAGTATAATAATACATGGGACGTAACTTCTTCCGGAATATAATAAAGTAACTCTTCCTCATTCAGTCGGTGATTCACATATTAATCTTCATAACTTCTATATTTCCATCAAATCAAACAAGAAAAAAAATCGAGCTCCTGTGATCTGTGATACATGGTTGCAGGTAAAGTTCGAAAATTGGTCGATATATTTGATCAGTTCATCTCATTTTTAAATATTTAAATATACAATGGCATTGCACATTCACATGTTTTATCTATCACTAAATGATTTTATGATTTTTCTATTTGACCAGTGAAGGATGTCGAGGTCATGATTTAACAGTTCGTTTAGCGACCGATCCATTTCCCAGATGACCTGTACACCCCAGCAACCTGGTATTTCCAGCAAAGGTACATCATCATCCAATAACTGGTCAATATGAAAGATCCGAGAATAAACAAAATTATCGCCAATTTTTTTTCCGGAGACATCGAATCCGTAAAATCCGTTTTCGTTTCGTCTTCAGTCGTCATTTCCTCAATATGATGAGCCGATTCGCCTTCAATGTGTTTAAATTCCGCTGAAGCGACTTGGTAAGGACGTTCGACTTTCTGGACCGTGACGTGGGCTATTGAATATACAAACCAAAAGAAGTCACGGGTTAACTGTCTGTAAATATCATTCTTCCCGATTTAATAACCCCCTATCGACGTTGATCACCACTGTTAGCATTTATCTGCATAGCGATAGCATGAACCTACATTCAGTATATCCAGACGCAAATCAACTAAAAGTCTGTAAATCCTTAGATTAGACTAGCTAGAATGCATTGTCCACCCCCACCCTGATTGTAACACGTATTGTAACGTCGATGCGCAGTAAAATTGCATGTGTCGTGTTCGCGCAGATTCAAAACAAAAATCTAGAGAGGCGTGACAGGAGATGAACTGAGGCTGGAATTCAAATACTCTGCCTATGATGAGCCTATGAAATGTACATATTGTCTCACTCATTATCCCCGCTTGTCAACTTCGCATCTCGTCTTTCGTGTGTAGAGGCTGTACAAGAGACTAGTGGTGTAGGGGGAGGTCCGACTGCACACAATTTCAGGGCTCTCACTGACCCATAGCCAAAATATAGGGCAAAATATAGAGACATACTGGGCAAAATATAGAGCAAATATAGGGATATAATGACCAAAATATAGGGTAAAATCCAGAAAACAGGGCATTCCAGTCACCAACAGGGATAATTACTTGTTAATTACAATCAGATTGTTGCCATATGTGGGCCTGTACTCATCACTGGGACAAGGCAGTAAAGAAGAAACACAGTACAATTTAGTTTGGACACTTCCGACTCGGTCGCGTTGTTATTTTGGAGGATTTAAATAGCCCAACTATTCGTGTATATGTATCACAATAAATACAAGGTCAGAGCTGCACGATAAATCACGAATAATCCTTAAAATATAGGAATAATAGGGCAAAATCGGTCAAATTTGAGAAAATATAGGGAAAAATAGGGGAGAGCAGAAAATATAGGGAAAACAGGGTCAGTGGGAGCCCTGCAATTCTAGTTGATTTGCTCCTGGTATAATTATACAAAAACGAGCAAGGTAGATCAGTTACTCGAATAGAGCATACGCGAGAACGTCACTTGAGGTTCCGCTTATTTAGCTGTATATCCTGAGTTCACGACGCTCAGTTTGGTAACTGACGATGTTGATGGGCCGAAAGCCATGCGCCCGGTTTCAAACCTCTATGCAATCAGAGGGTATACATGTAGCTGATAGTATACAATCTGATGCCATGAGAATGGCAAATATAAACAACATACCACATTATCATTCCCCCAGCAGAGCCGCCTAATGCATGTGCATACGACCCTGGCAAAATAAGATCATATGCAGTAAGATCATCTACTATGGTATCCTCATCCTTGCTACTCTAGAAGCTCAGCTCGTTCAATTCTTAACTGAAATATAGCAAAAGGTGTATGGCTTAGCCCAGAAGGGCTATTTCTGAAAGATATTGCCGCCGTATGCTGGGTTCGATTCCTTAAAGTCTCACCTGCGAGGTTTTGGAGTATGACCCTCGCCGAGCGCCGCCTCCTTCTTTCAGGTTTACACGAATTCTTCAAAGAAAGGTTTTAAGAGTATGATTAAATCAACAGATCAGATATCATATTGAAACGGAATATACATAGTCGATCATGGTACACGAATTATTTTAAACAATCGAATCAAATTCAAATTACATGACCACGAAAGTAGTATAGAAATCTCCGAGATTGTTGTGAGGGTAAATCATGAGGGTGATGACGTCACTTCCGTTGCGAAGTCACCTCCGGTCATGTGACTAGCGGATGGATGCAAAACTAGGATGCCAGAAAAAAAGTAGAAAAACGGATTTACAAAAAGTGTATAGGAGTCATATGGGGACCAAAGGGGTCGTGCAATGTGGGAAACCCTCGTCGAGGGCACGTGACTGGTGGGTGGATATAAAAGAAGTATTCCGGAAATATCCCGAAAACGGACTAAATACGAAAACACTGACTTCACATCCGTGTAACGAGTTTCAGGGGTTCCACAGGGATCATGCAGAGTGAGGATTCTGTCTGATTTAGTTGGTCTTCAATCTCTGCCCTCAAGCGAAGGCGTCAAGAGATATTGCCCTGAACTGAAAATACGTCGTGCTGTTCAGCAATCCCATCGACAGAATGCAAATCCGCGTGTTGGTTAGTCGATTTCATCCTCAGAACAGCGACTATTTTTTGCAGCCGTTCCAGTCACAACGAGTCGTCCGTATGGCTGCCTGTATAAGATATAAATTGTTTCCCTGAAGATGATTGTAGATATGGCTATCTGTTTGTAAACTTAATAGCCCATACCGGCGAAGGCCATCGATTGACGACCCACATGCTACCCGGCGAGGAGCCACATCGAAGTTAGAGCAAAAGTCTGCAACCATCAGACCATCACTTGGGAGCTTCCTTAAAGTAGGCCCCTATCCAGGACGCCCCAGTCCAGCGAGTCCCCGCAATACTCTCATCACCCAAACGCGGCGGTCCAACCCAACTCCTCATGAGGAGATCACACGTCTGAGTCCCACGCTGTGAACGCAATGTTATGACGGGATATCTTCAAAGAAAACACGGACGACAAGGTGGGCGAGACGTGGTGAACGAGACGTAGAAGTTTCACCCACAGAGGCTATTCGAAAGAGGAAGTCGCAATTTTAACCCATAACACATTGACATCCATGGATACGACATGCTTTACGTCAACAGTATGTCTACCTCGCGTCCAGAGTTGAACTATAAAGAAGACGATCCCCACATTTCATCATGTGTACGGCATTCACGTTGAGTAATGTAAACTTTGAATCCGACAACGAAGACCGTATAGGCGAAGCTTTACACCAAGCCGAGATTCGAACCGAGGCCCCAGTGCGTTTTGATGTACTACACCAAGCCGAGGCCGCGAGTTCCCTACGCCAACGAAAGAGCATCAATGCAGTTACTGACGCAGCTCTACACCAAGCGGGCACCACCGATGCCGCTCAGAACCAAAGCATGCGTTGCCATCTTGTCACGCTCATGTGTGACCCGGGTATGTCTTCCGCTGCATAAGAAACAGATACTGCTCGAAGAGAATATCCGTGCCCAGAATATGTTGACACTGCAAGGGGCATTTCAGACCGTCATTGAAATGCATATGGAGACGGGAAATTATATATTAGCCTCCTATATTCCAACTGACCAACTGTTTATGAAGTGGATCTCTAGATCAACGGAATAGCTCTATGGCGATGACCCAGGACGCTCGGTAACCCCAGTGAACACTCGTCTTAACGCTCATAACTCGCGTCAACGCCCGTCTTGACACTCGGCAACGCCCGTTGACGCTCGTCTACAAAGGCAGTTCTAACCGAAAGACTCGCAAAGCCAACGTTTAACCGTCAACAGGACTTGTACTTGGTATGATTGAGGACGTACGTCAACCAGACACTGCGATATGATGTGGCACCAGAAAATGTTGAATACGGAGGAGTTGGATGGGCCTACTAAACTGTGGCAGACCATCCTGCTGAGACTGCGGACAGTCAGGCTTCAAGCTCGGATGCTGATTGTCCGCCTACGTCCCAGTGAATTACAACACATATAAGGGAAGTGGGAAGAGGTGCCGACATACTGACTGCGTCACATGACTTCACAGAAGTCTGAGCGAATGAGAACCCACCTTTCAGGACTATATTGTGGATGACGCTATTAATACCCATGCTGAGGCGGTCAAGAACGCTGGACAGGATAACTTACAAGAGGCGTACATCTACCTCCCCCCCCCCCTTCGCCCCCACATTAGGAAAACAGTCCTGACATTCTATGAAGGGTATGGTTTGTTTCCACTGGAAGAGATCCCACGCGCTGAGCCATCATGAAACCTTAGAAGAGGGTATGGGTTTACCACCCACTGAGACTCTGAAAAATGTAGTCAAAATACGTCAACTGCTTTTGCGGAACCTGCTGCCCGTACAATATCCTGGAATTCCGAAGACGCTTCGAACAAACGGACGCGGAACGAGAACGACCAGGCCGAAGACTGACGTACCACGTGGACAAGAGCAGCCGAAGCAGTCGGTGTACGGGTCAAGCCAGGCGCTGAGGATACTGATGAAGTATATACCACAACATGTTGTAAACCGTTTTGCATCATTTTGTCCATGATAACTAGCGTTTTTCAGGAAGGCCGCCGGCCGCCAATCTTAAGTGCAGGCCCACACATTTTGGTACGTGGGCTCGAATCTCACTCTTTGAATGTGAAGTACATTCTTTCGGACTTTTCTGGAATCCTGGTTTTGCATTCAGTCACTAGCCCCGTGCCCTCGACGAGTGGTTCTCACAGTGCAAGACCTTTGTGGATCCCATATGGCCCTTTTGCACTTGACAGGATGTAGATGTAAAGTCCATTTTTCCGCATTTAGTCCGTTTTTCCCCGGAATCCTTTACTTGCATTCACCCACTATTAATGTGCCCTCGACGATGACTCTCTCCACCCTGCACGACGCCATGTGAATAATATACATGTGACGGAATGCAAGTCCTTTTTTCCATATTTATTCCGCTTTCCGAAATCCTAGTTTTACATCCACTTACCAGTCACATGCCCTCGACGAGGGCTTCAAACCATGCACTATTACTGTGGACTCCTTATAACCCATATACACTTAAAAAGATTTAAAGTCTCTTTTTTCTAAATTTTTGTCCGGAATCCTAGTTTTGCATCGACCCGCCAATCACATGACCGGAAGTTATCTTGCACCGGAAATGACGTGATCACCGGAACGGACGTCACAATATCCCACGATTTACCTCCCACTACAATCCCATGAGATTTACACTTTCTATATTGCTCAAGGACAAGGTTACAAAATATACATGCCTTACTGTATCTTTGTGACAAGCAAAACGTGCAGTTCGATATTAAATTCAGAAGGGAACCAGGTTCTATCTAGTAGAGCATGATGACCACATAATTACCACAAATCCGAGCTGGGAATCTAATTGCCTGATGGGTTATTGTCATATAAACATGGTCAGTGAGTATATTGACAGGTTGCAATTTTTCAACCAGCATCTTCAATGTTGTCCGTAAATTTCAGGTTTCAAGATGGAGCAGATTATGGGTATGTGCAGAGTATCTTGTTGCATGGTATCCACATACCAGAGGACCTAAATGAGATTTTGGCCCACATGAGGTGCGGTTTGGAGTTACAAAATCAGATATCATGTACGAAAGAAATGTTTCAGTTAGCGTAAAGTATATTATCTTGTCCTATGCTCTGAGTATTTTGTAGGCCCTGGGTCTTATTGTGTTTTAACAACAGCATCTTGAAGTACCGCAGTGGATTTGTGCAAAATCGTCTAATTTGAGATGAAAACAGTACATTTTTCTCTCCGTAAACTTATATACCCAGTCAAGAACCAAAACCTTGTTTGGGCAACAACAAACTATTGACACGGTAAATACTTCGGGGTTAACATTATCTTGGTTCTCAACTGGCTTCATATGTTTACCAGAGCCTACAAAATACTCGGAGCATAAGACAGGATAATATACTTTACGCTAACTAAAAAAAATCTTTTGTACGTGATATTTCACTTTGGCACTCCAAATCGCACCTCATGGGGACTAAGATCTCATTAAACCGCGCCACGTCCTTTGAAAAGAACCTGCGGAGTCGTTATTATTTTATTCACCTCTTCATTATGGAAAGTACAATGAATAGAATTGCTCGTCTCCATATATATATATATATACAAATTAATAGGAAAAAGGTTTCTGGACTTGTATATTAGTATTACATAAACAATTATATTCGGCCTCGTTTTAATATTTATATGAATAACTGTAGCCAGTACAGTGAAAAACAGAAAATCCATATGATTTGAGTCCGAAAAACACGGCTCAAAAATGTCGCAGCGTTTTCACCCACTGCACTGCACCACGATGCATTGCCACAAGTATAAAAGTTCTCCAGATTTCTCATTTCAAAAGTTTCATTTTTTATATCACGACAATCCAGAACCAAAACGGTCTTAGCCAACTTCATACTGATTCGACAAAAATATTTATGTAAATAAATTATTTTGTATTTTATGCTAACAAGAAAATTACTTTCGTACACAATACATTCATTGTGGCACTTGAACCGCGCATCACTGAAGAACGAATCCTCTCTAAACCGCCACAGTTCCTTTCATTACCGTCATGAACATATCAGCGCGGGGATATGTCAGAGCTCAGTTTGACAAACCAACGCCCGAGTGCGGCGATGTTTCGCTTGACTGAGACGTTGACTGTTAACATGCAGTTAGATAGGCCAAATGAACAAATTTTGATGTAAAAGTCAAACCCCTCTTATTTGAAGTCTACTTTGTTAGTATGTACCGCTATCACAAAATATAGTTTGCCAACACATACTGTAATTTCAGAATTTTATCGTCTGAAAATCAAAGTTAATCGGTCAAAAAAAAAGAATTAGGCTCATTCGATCCTGGGGTAAGGATACAGAGCCCCCTGCAGACACTTTTCCACACCCCCTAGAATTTGTCTTTGTATCGCTAAAACTATGCCGTATAGATGTGGTAATGTATATATTTGTTGAAAGCGCATTTCTTATGGATTCCAAATATATAAATTTGTTCACGATAAATCTGTAGGTTGTGAAGATATTCAAATTCAAACAAAATAATTTTAAAAAATGAGCCTTCTTTTTCAAATGGCTATTTTAAAGAAAGTATTCAACTTTTCGTAACTTACATCATCATTTCCTATAGAAGACAACTCCAACAGGAAATCCGTGTCTCATTTTTGTCAATTTTGGTGTAGTTCTTTTTCTATTGACATTTAATTCAACTTAAAAGTTCAAAACTGAGTTGCTCCATTCTGTGACGAAATATTCCATTAAATGTCAATAGAATGAGAACTAGACCAAAATTGATAAAACTGAGACACGGATTTCCTGTTAAAGTTGTCTTCTACAGGAAATGTCGAATACTTTTTTTTTTGAAAATAGCGTTTAAAAATTTTAAATTAAATTTTAAATTAAATTTATTTGAAATCCAAATATCTTCAGAACATACAGGTATACAGTGAACAAACTTATATATTTGGAATCCTCAAGGAATGTGCTTTCAAGAAATATATACATTACCTTAGCTGTGTGGCATACTTTCAGCTGTATAAAAACAAGCTCTAGAAGGTGTGTAAAATGTACCCTTAAAGCTCAGCGGCAAATCTTTTCGAGGGAGACTAACAGATCGGCAGTTACATCGAAGTCCGCGCTGCCCTATTGAACAACCTGGTGGCCAGGGGGGCGACGTTAAGCACACGTACTGCTAGTAATTCAGCCAACAAGTATCGAAATCTGGTACCTTAATTTCCTCAAATTCCTTACCCCGTCACAGTCCGTTTCACAAATTGAAAAATTACACTCGAACTTCATTGCATTTGATCCCCTGAGTTTAAAGGCCACGAAGAAGGGGCTGACAGCTCGTGACCCCTTCGTCTTGAATCCTTGTCTAGGCCTAAGTACCAGACCATCACCGCACCTGAATTGGACAAACAATGAGAAATAATACAGTCATTTAGTTCAAAGATATTTGAGATGAAAAGGACGTACACGTTTGGACGTAAATGCCTTCGTTCCAGATCCAATTGAAAACAGGACCTTTCTGGATAAGAATGAAAGCTCGTGTAAAACACGGACAGAGCATTTCCCCCAATACATGTGTTGTGCTGCATAAATTGATATTCGGGAAGACAATTTCTTCCTTTGTTGTATACTGAACAACTGGAGTTGACAAATACATATATAAATTTCCATATATATTAAAGGTTATGACGCTGTTCGAGATATTTCGATGAAACATTTCAATTGAAATGTTCTTCAAATTAGTTAACTTTTCGTCTGCTACATGTACATGTAGATCTTGAATTTGGATTCTGAAACAGTTCTTTGGATAGGCAATATGTGGCCTTTATATAGTGAACATTTAATATCCATAATTTTGGTTTCCAGTGAAAATGTTGTCATGAACAGGGTACATCAATGTAATATATGTACTACGAAAAGCTTCCATGTTTTAGCAAATCCTTTCCAGAACTGGATATTTTTTTAAATTGGCAAAGCTGACTTACACACGAATTATTTTTCATAGGAATACCCAACGAAATCAGTCATAAATATTCAGCATGAACTTAAAAAATCATACATAAATTTTCAGATTTTACATTTTTTGAAAGATTGGTGGTATCCCAGCGATATTGGTACTTATACAAGTCTAAGATTGTTCTCTATATCGAAAAAATATAGGATAATACATCAACTAATATAGTCTATGGGGCTGCCATACAGTGAACCTGCTTGTAATATTGATTTGTTGCATACATGACCACAGACAATGCAAACTGGGAACTCGGTAATGTTAATGTTGCGTTTAATATACCTTACCATAAGAAAATAGTGTAGGGCGGCATGGATGTGTGACAAGAACTGTATATTCAGCATGCATATTGCAAATGAGACCTGCTCAATTTTCAACGTAAATGAGCAACAAATTCAAACGAGAGATCAAAGATCTTGGCGCCCACCATTGTCTGATAATTGTAAGCTAATGACAAGAGGATCTTTTTGTCCATTGTTACTAAGAACAAACGATTGATTTGTAATTTTGTTTACAGAATTTCGAATCTAAGCGAAAAAGATCGAAAAAGGGACACTGGAAAACACCAAAATACCTAAGTTTAAGGAGTTTCAAGATTTCTAGAAACTGTACTTATGTCAGTTGTAATAGTACAAGAGAAAAGAGCAAAGTAAGTCTGAAAGTGAATGTCCGGAGGATCAGTCGTCTTCGTTTTGTAGTATTTTTTTTTTGCACGTGTCATCATTGGATACTGGAAGCGAAGACAAATGTCTTTGACCCTGTGGCATGAACTATGAAACATACTTAAGATTTTATAATTAGGAACAAAAGCTAATTCTGTTCTGTTTACTGGGCTAGTTCGAGATATCTCTTTTAAGATACCATGCTCGAAAATAGTAACATGGTACAATACTTACTACTGAAGGGATCCGCGCAGTAATGTTGAAACCTCGAAAGTGTCTGAATCCTGATTATCTTCCTTGGATCGAAACACGCAGTAGTCTAAAGTTGTCGAGTTGTAACGTTGCGTCACAAGAGTGACATCCCTTCATGTGGCCGACCCATCGGCAGACGAAACAGTTCACTGGACTGAGAAAACTGATTTAAAATTTGGAAATTTGCAGTAGTTCCTGAGAAATCGCGATAACAAGGTTTCATGAGGGAAATCCAAGATGGTCGAATCTGACCAGAAAAGGTATCTTGCACAACTAGACCCCAAGGGGAACATGTGTACCAAATTTGAGAAAGATCCATAAGGTAGTTCCTGAGAAATCGCGATAACAAGGTTTCATGGGGAAATCCAAGATGGCCGCCTTGTGGCCATACTGGATTTTCGAATCGGACCAGAAAAGCTATCTTGCACAACTAGACCCCATGGAGAACATGTGTACCAAATTTGAGAAATATCCATGCAGTAGTTCCTGAGAAATCGCGATAACAAGGTTTCATGGGGAAATCCAAGATGGCCGCCTTGTGGCCATATTGGATTTTCGAATCGGACCAGAAAAGATATCTTGCACAATTGGACCACATGGGGAACCCGTGTACCAAATTTGACAAAGATCCATGCAGCATTTCCTGAGTAACCACGATAAAGTTTCATGGGGAAGTCTAATATGGCCGCCTGGCGGCCATATTGGATTTTCGATTCGGACCGAAAAAGGTGTCTTGCACAACTAGACCCCAAGGGGAACCTGTGTACCAAATTTGAGAAAGATCCATGAAGCACTTCCTGAGAAATGACAATAACAATGTTTCATGGGGAAATCCAAGATGGCTGCCTGGCGGCCGTATTGGATTTTCGAATCGAACAAGAAAAGGCATCTTGCACAACTAGACCCCAAGGGGAACCTGTATACCAATTCTGAGAAAGATCCATGAAGTAGTTCCTGAGAAATCGCGATAGCAAGGTTTCATGGGGAAATCCAAGATGGCCGCCTTGTGGCCATATTGGATTTTCGAATCGGAGCAGAAAAGGTATCTTGCACAACTAGATCCCAATGGGAACCTGTGTACCGAATTTGGGAAAGATCCATGCAATAGTTCCTGAGAAATCGCGATAACAAGGTTTCGTGGGGAAATCCAAGATGGCCGCCTTGTGGCCATATTGGATTTCCGAATCGAACCAGAAAAAGGTATCTTGCACAACTAGACTACAAGGGGAACCTGTGTACCAAATTTGATAAAGATCCATGCAGTATTTCCTGAGAAACCACAATAACAAAGTTTCATGGGGAAATCTAATATGGCTGCCTGGTGGCCATATTGGATTTTCGATTCGGAACGAAAAAGGTGTCTTGCACAACTAAGGGGAACCTGTGTACCAAATTTGACAAAGATCCATGCAGTACTTCCTGAGAAATGACAATAACAATGTTTCATGGGGAAATCCAAGATGGCTGCCTGGTGGCCATATTGGATTTTCGAATCGGACAAGAAAATGCATCTTGCACAACTAGACCCCAAGGGGAACCTGTATACCAAATTTGAGAAAGATCCATGCAGTACTTCCTGAGAAATCGCGATAACAAGGTTTCATGGGGAAATCCAAGATGGCTGCCTTGTGGCCATATTGGATTTTCGAATCGGACCAGAAAAGGTATCTTGCACAACTAGACCCCAAGGGGAACCTGTGTACCAAATTTGAGAAAGATCCATGAACTAGTTCCTGAGAAATCGCGATAACAAGGTTTCATGGGGAAATCCAAATGGCTGCCTGGTGGCCATATCGAATTTTCGTATCGGACCATAAAAGGTATCTTGCACAACTAGACCCCAAGGGGAACCTGTGTACCGAATTTGGGAAAGATCCATGCAGTAGTTCCTGAGAAAATCGCGGTAACATGGTTTCATGGGGAAATCCAAGATGGCCGCCTTGTGGCCATATTGGATTTTCGAATCGGACCAGAAAAGCTATCTGCACAACTAGATCCCAAGGGGAACCTGTGTACCAAATTTCAGAATGATCCATACAGGAGTTCCTGAGAAATCGCCATAACAAGGTTTCATGGGGAAATCCAAGATGGCCGCCTTGTGGCCATATTGGATTTTCGAATCGGACCAGAAAAGGTATCTGCACAACTAGACCCCAAGGGGAACCTGTGTACCAAATTTGGGAAAGATCCATGAAGTAGTTCTTGAGAAATCGCGATAACAAGGTTTCATGGGGAACTCCAAGATGGCCGCCTTGTAGGCATATTGGATTTTCGAATCGGACCAGAACAGCTATCTGCACAACTAGACCCCAAGGGGAACCTGTGTACCAAATTTCAGAAAGATCCATGCAGTAGTTCCTGAGAAATCGCGATACCAAGGTTTCATAGGGAAATCCAAGATGGCCGCCTTGTGGCCATACTGGATTTTCGAATCGGACCAGGAAAGGTATCTGCACAACTAGACCCCAAGGGGAACCTGTGTACCAAATTTCAGAAAGATTCATGCAGTAGTTCCTGAGAAATCGCGATAACAAGAATTGTTTACGGACGGACGGACGGACGGACGACGGACGAAAAGCGATTTGAACAGCCCACCATCTGGTGATGGTGGGCTAAAAATTGTTTTCAAACAGTTTACGGGTTTGGTGAACTAGCTGAAGGGCATTCAGGAAGAGAGGCTACAAACCTGTAAACTACCGAAAGAAACAGTGCCACAAAGAATTCAGTTCAAATTTGTGTTCAATTCATGACAATGTGTCAATAAAATGTATTGCTATTCATTTTAGTTGCAGACGCAAGAATATACAATTTAATTGGTTATACATAAAACGTGTTATAAATTTAAAAGTACCAGCTTGAGGTCTAGAGGTCAAATATTTGTTCAGTGATTTGAGCATTATCGCCAGAAGGATACCTAGTAGGGGAGACCGGGGCACAGTGGATCACGGGGCACAGTGAATAATTGTCTATAATTAGACATTGCCAGGGGAAATCCCTCCGATGGTGTCATCACTTTGTGTGCAGATGTATAGCCATTATGAATTGCAGACAACATTGAGAGAGAGTTGCTCCAGGAACTTTAGTGGGTTAAAGTATGTTTTTCATGGTCAAAACTAAATTTTCATGGTATTACTTGATGTGGTATATGGTGCACACTATAATGCAACAAGGCTACTGTCATGTTTTAATAGTAAGTGTGATATTTAATGAATGTGACAAACATGTGTTCTTCCTCTAGCAGACGGCCTTATCTAGTAAAAAATCCCTCAGAGTTCATTAGGTACACCCGGGGTACAGTGAATCGGGGCACAGTGGATCGGTATGGCAGCTGACTCACTACTGTATGAAATTTGAAAATTTCCATTTTTCATTTTTTGGTATACCAAAGCTGTCTTAAGAACAATTTAGCACAACTTCTTAATAAATTTATGTATTATTATTTATTTTGAGTTATTTAGAGGCGATGGTTGAGATCATGCGAGTCAGGGCGAATTGTAGTGAGAATATATGGCTGTAATACCATGTTTTCTCTTTACAGTCATATAAATGATGTCTGTAATTAAGACTTTCTTTTCAATTTGGAATAAAAGCATATGATTGTGTTATTTACAGCGTATCATGATGCGATTCACTGTGCCCCAGGCAGTGAGCCACTCTGCCCCGGTATAGGGGCACAGTGAGTCAATATTTTTGGCATCTTTAGCGGTCATTTCAGAGAAAATGACATGAGTTAACTCCACAAATGTAAGGCAGTTGTACAGCCCAGCAGCATATGTATCATCACCCAAAAATAAGCTAAGATATTGCCAAGACATTAATGTGTAAATTGAGAAAAAAAGATTTCTGATTCACTGTGCCCCGGTCTCCCCTAATTAATAACTCCAGACATCACAATGGCCGACTTAATTAGTGTTATCGGGACCCTTTGCTGCTAGGCCTGGTAATATGGTCAACGGCAAATATGTAGTGTGTGATAATAGACACTTTACTTTGCAGTCTTTGAGCAGAAGCTGTATATACAACCCTCATCAGGGCAGTTCTCAGGTTTGCCTAACACAAATGTTTTATACCACAAAACTGAAATATCAAATGTGCATAAGCCTGGTTCACATGTAGGCCTACATGAGTTTGTAGGATTTAAATGACCAAAGGAGTCTTTACATAATACCTGGTCATTTTATTTACAGATTTTCACTATCGAAGTCAGCCATTTTCCAATTGACATACATGGTTCGATTTCAAGTTGCCCAAAGCACACTCTTCTGTGATACCCAATACATCAGACCCATGTTGTGATATTTCCACAGGAAAACTGTAGCAGGTATCATGATTAGACAATGAGTAAACTGTAACAAGTGATTGTGGGTTAAATACATATTAACACAAAATTTTATGCTAAATCATAAAAGGGTTTCTAAAACTGGAATTGGGTAACCTCCAGAAAAAAGGAGGTTACAATTTATCATAACAGCAGAGGCCTGCACACATATGTTATGTTTTCAATCTGATGTGTATCCTGTGGGATCATGACACTATCTACGTGTAACAAATCTTCAACTAGTTGAAATATTACATTGGCATGTATGGGCGAATGAATGCAACAAAAATATAGACCGGGTATTCCCCAGATCTAGACAGTGAGGAAATGAAGTCCCTACAATAAATCGGAACTATAGTTATGCTGGAGGACTTCGCCTTTTCAAATGGATACCCAATGATTGCAAGGGAAGTACCTTGCAACCTGAAAAATATTTTGTTCATGTTTTGCAGCCCAAGTTACCCAAAAACATAACTTTTCACTGATAAAATCACCGAATGTCCAGTTTACATAAATGATGCGATTGACATTGCCCAAAAAGGATCCCTCATAGTGATGATACCAGTTGCAACAAAACTTTTCCTGAAGGAACATTATAAGCAATTTCCAAGAATATCCAACAATCCAATCAAAAGAAAACTTAACAGAACATTTTACCTACGTTCCCTACTGTAGCACAAATCAGTCATGAATAAATGCAACGAGAATATAGTAACACAATCTCCCAGACCTAAAGAGTAATCCAGGAGAAAAAGCCAAAATGTTTTGGAGATATTCGCATTTTGAACATGTTGAATGATGATTGTGACGGAGCAATTTGTAGTTTAATATCACACGTAACTTTCCGCCAGTGAATATTGTATATATGGTGGGAGTCCTATCAACCCCAAAATCATTGATTAACCCTATCTGGCCTGGGCTGTTTGGGACGTATCCTGGCCGGGGGGGGGGGCGAAATGCCCCCCGGCCAGGTAGGGTTAAATCACCAAAGTTTCAAGTTACGCGAGTTATCCAAAATGATGTTGCCTCAACTGGCTCATCGTCTCAAAATAGTCACCAGAATGACAAAATGCTGTTCAACCATTCAAAGTTTCATTAGGCATGAATATAACCATCACATATTATATCCAAGATTATCATGTATATATGTACAAAGTTCAGTATCTATGAACATTTTATTAGATTATCATGACCAAATAGTCCGACAAACACTAGAGACTAGAGTAATAATACACATGGAACAGCTTGAAAGGGTCTGCAACTTTATTGCCACAAACAGATAACAGGCTGTGTCAAGTGAAGTGGCCATGCACCTGTACAGGAAACCACAAAAACCGTTTCAGCACTGTGTCTATCCAAAATGACAACTATTCCCAAATTTCAAGAAAATCGAACAAACCGTTGGCAAAAAGATCAAAGGTTTATAATGATCAGGACTATAGCGCCATATATTGATCGCATGAAATATGCAAATGCAACCTGGCAAATTCCCAGAAGGAGATAGCCTCCAAAGTTTGACCCAAAAATCTCAAATGGTTTTAGAAATATGGACGTTTCAAATGGCGATGACAGCGGTAACAAATTTTAGAATTCAGCGGCCATTGTTCGCAAAAGGAAATAAATTACAGCTCCAGCCATATCGTTCATAAGTTCAGCAGCCTGAAATACACCAATATACAACTTATCTCCATTCAAATGGGTCAATTTTCATTTTTCGAAAAATGTCACCTTTTGAGTTACCAAACTCTTCAAAATCTGTTCAGCTCTGTGTCTATTGTGCTACATCATATTAACCAAATTTTGCAAAAATCGAAAAGCCGTTGGAAAAAAATCGTGTCAGAAAGGTTAGTAATGTTCGTAACTTCAGCGCCATCTAGTGATCAAATGAAACACGAAAACGCAATCACACACATTCCCCAAATCTAGCTAGATAGCACCCAAAGTTTATCTACAAAATCTCCAACGGATTCAGAAATATGGACGTTTGAAATGGCGGCGGCGGCGACGGCGTAGTATTTCCCAGGTGATACATAAGAGCATCCACTTTGTGGAAATGCTCTAATTCAGCCGTGTTGCAAACTAGAGAGTATGTTTAGGGGAACTGATAGAACTATTTGGCTGAATTATATTACAAGTAGCTGATTACCCTTAATAATCTTGTTAATTTTCATGAGGAAAATGAGCAAGTGCAAATACTAGTAATTTTGATAAGCATAAACAGTCCATGTCACAAACATGGTAAATGTCTTGTTTAGCACGCCTAGACAGTGCCAAGGATCTCTATACAAAGTGTGAGACTAGTTGATTATACAAGATCGCTGTGTATGCTGAAATTGAGGGGGGTGGGCGGGGGGGGGGGGGTTAAGCGAGAAATCCAAATCAATTTGATGACAATTAATATTTCATCTAACAAATAACAGGTTTACATCTTCAAGGCTTGTCTAATAAGCCTGCATTGTTTCAGGGATATCCAGCCAAAGCTCTAGGACTAGTTGAATGTCAATTGTACATTATAATGACAGCAGAAATGGCAAACGGTCCAAAACATCATAAACTTGACAAAAATTAATATTTCATCTCATAAATAGCACATGCACATCTTCAAAGCATGTTCAATACAATAAGCCTTCACAGTTTCAGAAGAATCGAGCCAAAACTCTAGCACGAAAGTTGATTGTACAATTTAGGTTTGTCAGACAGACAGAAGAGGACAGACAGACAGAAGAGGACAGACAGACCGAAGAGGACAGGTAGACAGAAGAGGACAGACAGACAGAAGAGGACGGACAGACAGACAGATTAAACTCTTAATAGCTCCAGTTACTTCACAGCGGAGGCATAAATATCGTAGCAGATGTCAGGTCCGACATTCAATATTCAGCCGTCGTCCATAAAAGAATTTCCGCGTCAAAAATTTAAAGACCTACATCGTATGACAGTTAGCACCAATTATAAATGTGTATGAAATAACACAAGATGGTTTCCTACAAGAGAGAAGTGACCAACAGTTGATAATGTTCTATACATCAAATCCTAATCCATTATTTGGCCATTATTCTCAATCCAAATGAATTTCAAGTCGTTTCCAGGGAATGTATCTCGGTCACGCTTTGATTGCGACTCTTCATTTGAACCCCTTGGAGATGTGAAACACATGATCTTCAAACGGTCCATAGTCCTGGGTTAAGCGGGCTTAGACACGGGTCGCGAAACGTAGCGCAAGAGATCTTGTACGCTGCGATCGTATTTTGCCTTCAGTGATGATATTTATCAAAGAATTTGAGAAACATTAAATGGAGGGGTTTGGTGGCATAACCATATTTGACAAGTTTCTATAGTAATATTCTGTGGCGTTGGACACGCTCAAAACACCTGACTGCATGGGCGAGCATGGACACCTGCTTGCACGGGCGAGAATGAACACTTACCCAGCTCGAAGAATGCCATATCTGACGATTGAGTTTGTAGCGTCGCAGCTGACGACACGGAACGATTTGACAGTTCCTGAAAAAGAGGGTAATGGTAGGCCCCTGGTTACACATTCACAAGTTAATCCAAACTCAGATATTTGATTCTAAAGTGTGTATTTAATTAGTCTTTATCTATTGCGCTGTCCAATGACCGTCACTCATTTTTAACCACAATTCAGTCAGAGGGTAAATCTAGAAGGTATTCAATGAGAGGGTATATCTAGGAGGTATATAATCTAATGCCGTGAGTGTGGTAATCAGAAAACCAGAAATTTTCAATTAGATAAGGCAAATACCAGATGTTTCGCGAATTCTCAATCGCATCTTTCTCCCCATGTATATTGTTGGTGTCGTAATTCGTCTACCCATGACGTCTACCAAGGCCACCGTGAATCTAGCTTTGTCATTTTTAACTCCCACTAGTTCTTGTATCTCATATGGCGCGAGATACCTGGAAAACGGAAAACAAATTAGAGGTCACACTAATTTTATCTTCAGATATCCATACATGTATGTATATTTATCAAGGCTCACGCCAGTGAGCTGCATACAATCAAACGATTTAGATTTAGTCGTGTCGACCAGCTGGATCCCAAAATTCTAACAACATTCAATTATTGGAGTCTGTAATGGAAATAATATTTATTTCGCTATTATCTATTGAACAGTTTCACATTTTCGATCTTTTAAAGGAATGTTTCACTCCAATCAATACGTTTCTATTGTGAATAAAGTGTACTGAATATTTTTGCCACTGCGGACGAGTTGGCACTGGAGTATTCAGAAAACCCAAGGCTGTGGTGTCATGACCTGGTACGTGCCATGGGGATGGGATGTTATGACGCGGTTGTGCCTTGGCTATGTTATCTTATGACGCGAATGTCATGGTGATGGGATGTTAGGATGCGGTTTTGCCATGCGATGAGATGTTATGACGTGATTGTGCCATGGCGATGAGATTGTATGACGCGGTTGTGCCATGGCGATGGGATGTTATGACGTGTTTGTGCCATGGCAATGAGATGGTGTGAGGTGGTGTGCCATGGCGATAGGATGTTGTGACGCAGTTGTGTCGTGGCAATGGTATATGTTATGACGCGGTTGTTCCATGGTGATGAGATGTTATGACGTGATTGTGCCACGGCGATGTTTTGACACGGTTCTGTCATAGCGATGGGATGTTATGACGCGATTGTGTCATGGCCATAGGATGTCACGACGCGGTTGTGCCGTGGCGATGCAATGTTAGGACGTGGTTGTGATGTCATGGGATATATGACAAGGAAATTTTAGTTCAGTGTTAGCAAGGTTCTTCGCTGCTGATTCCATACTTACGCCGGTCGAATCTTTGTCTTGGGCGACAAAGCATCCCCATAGGCATCATAAGAACAGGTAACAGTGTAAGTCTCCTTCTGTTGGATCACCGTAGTACCATTTTCTCCCCATCCAATCTCCACGTCAATTGTATAAGAGTTGGTCCCCTTCTTTTTCTACAGACAAAAAATGTGTTCAAGTAGGAATATAATGTTTACGACAGCCGACGACTGTCCCAGAGGTCCTTGGACTTCATGTAAAGGCAGGAGGTGCGGGAACGATGAAAGTGGAAGATCCGGGAATTCTGAAGATGAGAATGGTGGAAACTCTTGAGGAAGGTCCAGTGAAGATGGGAGTCAGGGAACTGTGATGATGTGAGGTTTGGAACTGTGAAGGTGTGTGTGGGGGGGGGGAGCGGTGCAGGAACTGTTAAGGTGGGAGATCCGGGAAGTGTGTCGAGGAAGGAAAAGTGAAGGGGGAGGAAACTGTGAATTTAGGAGGTTCGGGAACTGTGAAGGTGAAAGGTCCGGGAACTCTGAAGGTGGAGGATCCGAGAACTGTGAGGGTGGGAGGTCCAGTACGCCAGATAGCATCTATTCCAAATATGCACAAACATTAAACATTTATAAACAACACAAGATGATTTCGTGCAAGAGAGGAGCTGTAAATGGTGACAGCAAGACGTGATGTTCTGTACATTAAATCCTTGTCACTGACCAGTATTCTTTGCCCAAATGAATTTCCAAGTCGTTTTCTACAGTATAATGTATCTCAGTCGCGCTTTGATTGTGACTGTTCATTTGAACACCATGGAGATGCAAGTCCCTCTATGCTGAATTTCACTGTTTTTTACGCCCCAGTGAATCCATGCACGGACAGTTTGAATAGCTTTGGATAGTACTCGTCCAATTCCTCCTATACTATATGGGCAGGGGTGTTACACATTTGCCGTCCCTCGTATATATCTCCAGCTATAACGCACCAACATTTGTACCAAGTTCAGCACAGTACTCCTATCTTTCAGTATGGTACTTAGAAAGGCGTATTCGCCTTATTTTTGCCGGTTTATCCAGTTCAAAACAGATATTAAACATACATGTAGGAGAATTATGACAAGTACTACACAACCTGACCCAGACCCTCAGCTACCTGTCTGAAGGATGTCCGCTGGTGATTTTTGGCTTTAGCGGCCATTTTGCCTGTTTTTCCTATTGGGTTATCGCCCTTTCCTAGGTTAAGAGATACGGATTTCCTTTAAAAGCCTTCTAGATGAGAATTTTGCACAGCAAATTTGATAAATTTTGATCGACATGGTGATTATCCGCAAACAATTAGAATATAAGAATAAGAAAATTGAACATGGGTCAGTCCACTTAACGTTGCCTACAGCTAAAACAAGCGTTCGGAGAACCCCAACATCTCGCCTTGCGGGGTCATCCGCCGAAGGTACAGCAGTATTGAAAGCATACATGTAGAGCAAACAGTAAGGTCTGGAATGGGTGATGTGGTACAGGCAATAATGTCTGGAATAGATTATCTGGCACAGACAATAACAACAGTCCCGTGTGGGATTACTGGCATATAAGTTAATCCCAAGTAGGATGGATAGGTCATTGCCGTCGGATTACTGGTGCATAGTGCAGTCCAGTGTGAGATTACTGTTGGATAGGTCAGTCCTATGTGAGATTACTGCTGGATAGGCCAGTGCTGTGTAGGATTACTGCTGGATGGACCAATCCTGTGTGTTATTACTGATGGATAGACCAGTCCCCTGTGGGATTACTGCTGGATAGTCCAGTCCCAAGTGGGATTACTGCTGGATAGGCCAGTCCTGTCTGGGATTACTGCTGGATAGAGGAGTCTCGTATGGGATTAATGTTGGTTAGGACAGTCCCGTGCGAGATTACTGCTGCATAGGCAGTCCAGTGTGGGATTACTGCTGCATACGGCAATTCTGTGTGGGATTACGGCTGGGGAGGCCAGGCCCATGTGGGATTACTGCTGGATAGGCTAAACCTGTGTGGGATTACAACGGGATAGGTTAGTCCCATGTAGGATTATGGCTGGATAGGTCAGTGCCATGTGGGATTACTGGTGCATATTGCAGTCCAGTGTCATATTACTTCTGGATAGGTCAGTCCCATGTGAAATTACTGCTGGATAGGCCAGTCCCATGTGGGATTACTGCTGGATAGGCCAGTCTGGTCTGGGATTACTGCTGGATAGGTCAGTCCCGTGTGGCATTACTGCTGGATAGGCCGGTGCCATTTGGGATTACTGCTGGATAGGTCAGCTCTGTGTGAGATTACTGCTGGATAGACCAGTCTGGTCTGTGATTACTGCTGGATAGTTGAGTTCCGTATGGGATTACTGCTGGATAGGTCAGTCCTGTATGGCATTACTGCTGGATAGGCCAGTGCCATTTGGGAATACTGCTGGATAGGTCATTCCCGTGTGGGATTACTGCGGGAGAGCTGTGACCAAGGAAAACATGAAACATGTCCACCAAGTTTTATAATCATCCCACGAAAGGTTCAACAAACTTTCCATGTACAGATCTACATGTAAATTTTTGCCCAACAAAAACCTTATCAGTGGAAACATACAAAGTCTAAACTGCAATAATTAGGACAAAAATTCATATTTAATGTCATATTTTTTAAATAGCACATGCACAGCCTCGAATCACATTGAACTTGGGTAGCAAGTGTCAAACCCATCCAATGAACATGTACAGGTGTACATCTATATACATGTACATTATTACTGGCAGATTACTTAGACAAAACCCTCAGAATTTGAACAAAAATTAATATTTCATCTCCTAAATAGCACAGGTACATCTTCTAATCATAAGAAACATGTGTACCAAGTTTTATAATCATTCAATGACAGCTGACAACTGCAGCAAACTGTGGTGTACATATGTACATGTGCACTTCAGCTAAACGCAAAACTCAATCAGTTGCCATAATTTGGAGAAAAATTAATATTTCATCTCCTAGATAGCACAGATACATCTTCTAATCATAAGAAACATGTGTACCAAGTTTTGTAATCATCCAATGAGAGCTGACAACTGCAGCAAACTTACCATGTACATGTACATGTATACACATAGAGGCCTACATGTACAATTTACCTAAACAGAAAACTCATTCATTAGCCATAATTTGGAGAAAAAATTAATATTTCTTCGCAAAAATAGCACAGGTACATCCTCTAATCATAAGAAACATGTGTAGGAAGTTTCATAATCATCCAGTGACAGCTGACAACTGCAACAAACTTTCTAAGTACAGATTTACATGTGCACTTCAGCCAAACGCAAAACTCATTCATAGGGATTTTAACATTGGAGCACCCCAGGGGTAGTACCCCCAGGTGTCATACCCACCCCCAATTTTTTTATATTTTTTTATATTTTTTTCTAATTTTTCTAAAAAAAAATTTAACTTGCTAAACCAAAAACCTTATCATTTCCAGACAGGGGACACCGACACCGACACCGACGACGACATCCTCTTCCCCCCTCACAATATCTCCCCTTTACTTCGTAAGGCGAGATAAAAATGCACACCAACCTATATATTTTTTCTTGCAACAACACACATTATTTAAAAAGTTAATTACTTTGATTTACCACCAGCGGACATCATTAAGTTTAATTTATAGTACATTGTCTTGTCCTACTACGCTTTGATTAATTATCAGGCACTGTATCTCTGTGTTTTAAATAACATCTTGAAGTAGTACATCGTCTGTTTCAAGTGAATGAGTGAATAGAATTTAACGTCGCTTTCAACAATATTTCAGCTGTATCGCGACGAACCAAATAATAAGCACCACCCAGCCAAGTTGCATCCCTGCTTCTTCAAAGAAGAAATCTTTGAAGTAGCATGGAACCAGACACCCTCCATCCACCCAATAAAACACTGAGGATAGCCTGTTTCAAGGTGAAAACAGCACTGTTTTGGCTCTCTGTAAACATAGGAGCCAGTTCAAAAGTAAAAGACCCAGTTCCGGAGAGCTACTCAGGTCCTACAAGAAAATTACTTTCATACCTAATACAGTCTTGGACACACAGGTTGATGCATTGGTTAACAATTCGAAACTCTTACTGAACAGTGTAGTTATGGCGAATCCGATCGATTCTTGAGTATTTCGTTCGACGATTCGAGAACCTCCGAATGATTCACAGTGGCTTGGTTAGCAGTGGGTGTCTTCGTCGATGTTGTTGCTGTTATTATTTTTTATATTTTTTTTTATCAAGAATATAATTATTTCCCACCTTTTCATATACCACATGACAGTGGATATCATAAAAATGCTTTCTATACGACCTACTCATATTCTTGATGGGAAAAAATATTAACAACAACAACAACATCGACGAAGACACCCACTGATAACCAAGCCACTTTGGGATGATTACCTGTTTCCTTGAGCTTTGTTCGACAATCTACCCGTGTTGGAATTCGAATACTTTGTTCGACAATCTACCCGTGTTGGAATTCGAATACTGTACCTGTTCAACTGAAGTATCATTAATCTATGCATATTTCTGGGAACGGCAATGCAAATAAAACGCAGGTTTTTCCCCCGAGAAAGATAGACTGGTAACCATTCGGAATTAAAAAGTGTTTGTGACCACATCGTAATCATTTAACGTTTGTTAGTATGCTGGCTTTGCGCCTTTGGTGTCAGTTGTTTTGTCACGTGTTTGTCGCACGGTTTTTTAACCCACAAATAAAGACTTTGTCTCATTCTGCCGCAAAAACAGCTTCAAATTGCTTTAGGGGAATAGTGTGACCATCCCTTGACATAAATGCACGACCCGACTGTTCAGATAAGTGTTCTCTGGTGTTTGAATCAAGGCATTTATGAGGCAGGGGTCAGACCTCAAAACTGGGCTTTCACCAAAATATCTCCCGGACAGGCGACTTACGTCCAATTTAAACCGTCGCCGTCGACGTCTCGTGTCGGCCCCGTCATTGTCTAGCAGCTGGTCGATGGCTTGAGCATGTTGTTATCGAGCTCAGGTTGTCTTCTCCAATGTGTGGTAGGACTGTTCAAGTTCTACGTATTGTGCCATGAAAATGTCAAGTCAACCGTGAACACGAAAGGCAGTTGCCTTAAGAGCTGGTGGATTCAAAGTGTGTGTCGCAATACAGTTCTTCTGATAATGTAATCTTACCTATCCAAACAAGGGTTATGTGTAACCCGGCAGCTCGCCTTTTGGGTATTCAATAACATGCAGCTTCACATAAAGATCGAGCCCTTCAGGTTGCACATCACTGGCAATGACAATACATATTGCAATAAAAATTTGACTTCTTTGTCAGTGATGCTGAAGTTGGATTGAAACATGAACTATATTGTAAAACTTGAAATAAAGATGACCTTTTTTTCCAAAAGTAAGCTTATACATGTCATTATGAATACATGTACAATTGAAATTTGGTCTGAGATGTGGGTGTGAAATGCCTGGACAAATATGGTTCGTGCAAAAGCTTGAGGTTAAATCATGATGAGGAATGGGATTAGATACCAAAATTGAAGGAAATGGTGTTCTTCATTAAAGGCGACACAAAATTTCAAACCACCAGGGGTTAATATTTAATATTGTACTTCTGAAATGAAATAATGTCATTAAACTATTAGTAATTACTATAAAGGAATATATTGTAGTTGATTTGACGTGTTTGTGTATATGTAACAGGTCGATACTTGGTGTAAGAACGCATTGTTGAGGCTTTTGTTGAGGCTTTTGTGCAGCTGAAAAGGGTCACGTCTAGACGCATTGTTGAGCTCAGACAGGCTATTGTAGGCTCTGTCTTGTGCGTTCTTACATCAAGTATAAACCTACAATGTACACTGCATCTCCTACCTAATAGGTTAGTATCACATATAAGAGATATATGCAGCTTCGCAAAAAGATCGAGCCCTTAAGGATGGCACATCATTTGAGGTTGCACATCATTGGCAATGCACATCATTTAAAATAATAAATTTATTAAGAAATATGATTTCTATATTTAGTGATATTGAGGTTGGATTGAAGGAGGAACTATATTATATAACTACCAATAAATACCAATACATTTTTTCCAAAAGTAAGCCTACACATCCCATTGCATAGATCTGATGAATACATGTTCATGTATAGTTAGGAACAATAGGTGTGCAATTTTGAGCACGTTCTTGGTGTAACTTTGTGTGATGATATGTGAACAAACAAAGCTAATAACAGTGCAATAGTAGGACTAAATCTATCATTTCCAGCATGCAATGGGACACTTGCACTGTGGTAAACCTTCACATTTGTATGCAAATAAAAGAATGCAATGACAACTGTGTCCAATCATACTGTAATGCTCCATAATAATGTGCACGGGTAAAGACTGAGCTCACAAACTGATTCAAACTCACTTTTAATTAATATAGTAAGTTAAATGTGTGGACACAGATATGGTTGTACAAAAGCTTCAGGGTCAACGAGAATTTGATAACAAAATTTTAGGAAATGGCGTCCTTCATTTAAGGCGACACGAAATTAAAAACTAACAGGGGTTCGGTACTGCGGGATTCCCCCGCCAGTTATTTTGATATTGTACTTCTGAAATAAAATAATGTCAAAAACTATTAGTAAATACTATAAAGGAATACATTGTATGTGATTTGGTATGTATGACTGTATATACAATGTACACTGCATCTCATGCCTAATAAGAAGTCAAAATTATTCTAAGTCCAGCCTAAACAACAAAGATCAACCCAGAAAACTTTCTAAGTCCAGCCTAAACATAAAAGTCTAACCGGACACCGACACCAACACCAACACCAACACCAACACCGCCACTTTCCCCCTCTCTCTCCCAATACCTCGCCTACTTCGTATACGGCGAGCTAAAAATGCCACTAGGGCTCTTTCAGAAACGCATACGGGATGACCACGACTTTTTGCGTTCCGGCAGCATTTGAGGACTAGTATGCAAGATAGTAACTTAATGCACCTGTACGTCAGGTTCGCATGTAAGGGAATTTCTTTTAATCCTTTATGTAAAAACCATATTCCATCATCCACGCTCCTTAGATTTCAAGTTCATGGAACACTTGTGAGAGGCAGTGGATCATGTATTTGCGGCAAAGAATGTTCACACGATATCTATGAAGCGACTGGAAGCTGGGTTTCTGGAAAAAAATATGTTGACAATAGCTCAATTTCCTTGTCGCAAAACCTTGCGAGTAGCATAACATGGCGTTTTACCCCAATAAGTGATATTTGACGTCAAAACGCAGAATACCAATGATAAAAGACTGGCTACAATGTGGTTGCAAGCACTTTTTTTTCGGAAAGATTTCCGTCTTTAGTTTTTCTTTTAAACGGAAAAGAAATCGCTTTTCATTCGCATATTAACATACCCAGGAATGTGCATGCATTAACGATAGTTCGTCTAAAATGGTCCACTATTCGTAATTCCAATACAGGTAGATTGTCGACCAAAGCTCAAGAAAACAGGTAATCGTTCGGAGATTCACGAACAGTTCAAAGAAATAGTCAAGAATCAATTTGATCAACCAGAACTACGCTGCTTTTTCAAAGTTTCGAATTTCTTATCATTGAATTCACCAACCATTTTGGCCGAGACTGTATTTCATTTTGGCACTTAACTCGCGCCGCATTGGGGGTGGATCTTCGCTAAACTATGCCAGGTCCTTTAATAATTGCCAAAGTGGTCGAAAAAAGGGCTTAACGTTTCAAGGTTAAAATTTGTTCTTCGTACCTCGTATAATGTAGCATTGTATTTCCTGTCCACATCAGCAATATTGCAATAAAACCAACTCTTCGAGTGAGTGAGTGAGTGAGTGAGTAGTAGGGTTTAACGTCGTTTTCAACCTTGTTTCAGTCACATCACGACGGTCAACTCTTCGAACACTATCCTCGCGAACCAGTGTATCAATCAGCATGTTTATTCTCGATACGCTGGCTTAGTTATTTGCCGATAGCAGTTCTGGATATAAATAGCACGAGGGGTTTCTACTACTCTCTTAAAAAAGTTGAGTGAAATTTCACTCGAGTAAGAGTGGAAATTCATCCCACTCAATACTTAGGTGAGATTTTCACTCAACTTGAGTTACTTTTCACTCAACTGGAGTTAAATGCACTCAAGTTGAGTGACATTCACTCAAGAATAAGAGTGGAAATTTATCCCACTCAAGTTGAATGAACTTGAATGGTTTTAACTCAAGTTGGGTGAAAAGTAACAAGTTTGAGTGAACAGGTACATTTCACTCAAACTTGAGTGGAACAGTTCACTCAAAATTTTTTAGAGAGCAAACCGAACCAATCAGTAAGCGCGCTGGATCCGGAGCAGCTCATCAGGAGTAGTAGAGTAAGTGAATTTCAGCGCGCATTTTCCAGGGAAATAACTCTAATTTGTGGAGGTCACGTGGAGGAGAGGTCAAGTGCACTATAGTTCCGGCAGAATGACCAAAAAGCTACCCCCAATACAGGAGAGTTCCAATTGTTGCAGGGAATGTATTCATCGGCGGTGATGCGGTCTTGCGGTGATGCGGTCGCGGGAAAAAGCTTCCGCGGAGAAAAAGTAATCCCCAGACTTCAAATACGCTGCATGGTCCGATTGGGTCGAGTGAGCTATCAAAGTGAAGCATTCGTGAAGGGGCATCTAGTCATGGGTGGGTGTATGTAAAATTTGTATTTTTTCCCGAAACTATAAAAAGCGGAACACGGACTTTACCCCTAAAATAGGGGAAAACCCCTATCAACCCTAGCCAAAAGGGCTAATATCGGTCCCCGGGCTTATTGGAACCTGCCTATCAAGTCAATGGGGTGGGTGCATGTAAAATTAGGATTTTCTTCCGAAAATATAAAAAGCGGAACACGGACTTTACCCCTAAAATAGGGGAAAACTCCTATCAACTCTAGCCAAAAGGGCTAATAGCGGTCCCCGGGCTTATCGGGGCCTGCCTATCAAGTCAATGGGGTGGGTGCATGTAAAATTATGATTTTTTTCCGAAAATATAAAAAGAGGAACACGGACTTCCCTAAACTAGGGGAAAACCCGTATCACCTCCATAGGGGTCTGTATTATACAATATAAGGGAAAATGCCTGTATGGGGTATGGGGATGGTCAATTTTTTTCGTGGGCATTACTATGGCTTGTGGGGTCTCGTTTTTCTCGTCTCGCCAAGAAAATGACAGTGGGAAGGGTCCCGGAACGAATCTTGTGAATTTTTTGGGAAAAGACCCCGATTTGAGGGATGTTCACGTCATCTGTGACGTCATTGGTGACGTCATCAGTACGAGTATTAGCCAAAGTGAACATTTTGGGGCAGGGAAGGAAGGTATCATGTGACGCAGTCAGTATGTCGGCACCTCTTCCCACTTCCCTTAGATGTGTTGTAATTTTTTCCTGTATATGGCGAGATTCTGCTGGTGGACGTTTCGTCCCCGAGGCCCGCCCCCTGTACAGACCTTTTGGTCTTTGATATATGTTGGCACTTGTGGGAAGTTGATGCTGGGTCGACATCGGGTCTTACAGACTAGTCTTTTGTGTTAAATGCCGTCATTTACATCTGACGACGATACAGCTCACCAATCTCCAATGTAAGAGTTGTCACAGCGAAACAGTTCACCAATTAACAGTATATTGTCAGATCATTTCCATCATGGCTCTCTAGATTTGCATCTAATACCGCTTATGCCGGTGCTAGGGGCCGTGTGGTCATCACATCCAAGTTGCCACATGAACAGGTACAATAAAAGCGTACCTGAGATACAAAACATATCACGAATCGTTAGATTATTGCTATGTGCTTTAGAATAGTTTAACCAGAGGACTATTCTGTGAAGTCATGTGACGCAGTCAGTATGTCGGCACCTCTTCCCACTTTCCTTATATGTCTTGTAATTTGGGTTAGAGATGGATCATCCTTGGTCTGAATCCGTCCTGGGAGGTGTCATGTTGTAGCTCTCGGGGAGTACAGCCCCATTTGATGGATGTTCCCGTTATCTGTGACGTCATCGGGGACGTCATCAGTACGAGTAGTAGCGAAAGTGTATGCAGTATCTGTCCTGTATTATACCAATCTGTGCTGTTTTATACTATATCTGTCCTGTATTGTACCATATATGTCCTGTACTATGCCAAATCTGTACTGTATTATACAATATTTGCCCTCTATTATACCATATCTGTGCTGTATTATACCATATCTGTCCTGAATTACACCATATATGTGCTGTATTATGCAATATCTGTGCTGTATTATGCAATATCTGTCCCGTGTTATACAATATCTGTCTTGTATTATAGCAAATCTGTCCTGTATTGTACCATATTTGTCCTGTATTATACAATATATGTTCTGTATTATACCAAATTTGTGCTGTATTATAAAGTATCTGTCCTGTATTATACCAAATCTGTGCTGTATTATACCATATGTTTCATGTATTGTACCATATATGTGCTGTATTATACATTATATGTTCTGTATTATACAATCGGATAGCGGTTGTCGTGAATAACAACAAGTTCAGCAATGTTTATATAGTTTATTATCCCCAATGTTACATCATACCCAGGCTGGGGGAGCCGCCCTGGGTATGTTTAGTATGTTCACAGCAGAACAAATTGAAATATCAAACACAATGTTTTATTATTTAACGCACGGTCACATTAGGTACAAGTGTTTACTGGGCTCAAGTCAACGATCAGCATGTAGACATAGAGAGTATGTGCGACATGTTATGGTATTCATCAGTGCACGGGTGACACATTCAACCGATGGCGGTTGTCGGTCAGTTTGGTAAGGAAAAACGTGACATTGGTTACCCTCTCTACCACCCATTGTGTGTTGGGGCGTTGACGATGTTCCCATCTCAAGGCATCCACGGTGTCCAGTATCTCCAGCATCGTCTCTAGTGACCTCCGGTTAACGATGGTGAGCGGCTGGTCAGACACATAGATATTATTGCCGGGATAATAATACCGTAACTGGTTCGTCTTTTTGTGACGTAAGATGTACCCGAAAGCGACATTCAATCTGAAGGCCGTAGTTTGATCTTTGAAGATGGCTTCCACGTAGCTGCGTAAACGGGTGAGGTTGGTCAGTGGAAAATTGTAAATATCTTGAATAAGGCCATGAGGGTGGAAACAGTGCCGTGTCATGAACCAATGGCGCCGAACGATGTCACTCACTGGATGGTTGTCCTGTAAGAGATCGCCCAGAAAATGTTCGATGTTGTCAGGCGTACGACTCGAAACCGTAACGCTGAGGTCCGGCTGTATTTCAAGGCTCTTCTGAACTGTGGGTATAGGCGGGCTCTCCTTCATCGCATCACCAGTGGTGTTCGTCTCCCCGGGCTTATCTTCACTGGGTCTGACCTTCCGCGGCTCCTCTTCAGTAGGAAGTTGTCGCTCATGCCATGGTACCGGGGCATGAATCAAACGTTGGTGTCGCAGCAACTGACTGGTCAGTTTGAGAAGCCGACCACAATCCTCGCATGGGCGCTTGGGTGGCCCATGAATTAAACGTTCATGGCGCAGTAAAGCATCTTCCCGATTAAATGACCGTGCGCAGGTTATACAAGTATACAGTCCATCGTTGTGGGCGGCCGTGTCGTGGCGACGTAAATTGTCTAGACGAGTAAACTGCTTCTGGCAAGATGTGCAAGTGAACATCTTGGTGGTTGACAGAGTGTCTGATGAAACGACCAGGCCGCTTTCCTTTTATAGCACGCTAGCTGGTGATCTATTTTTATCACACTCAGTTCAACTACCCCAAGTCGAGGACCGAGATGTACTGGTGTACGACTGAGCCGCATTGCGCGCGTGTGTGTGTGTGTGTGTGTGTGTGTGTGTGTGGGCAGTGGATTTTACATCCGGGATCTTGTCAACATCCGGGTTTCCAAGTGAGGTTTTCCCGTCGTTCCTCCGTCTTCCATCCGGGTACTGTGGTTTTACATCCAGGCCCTCAGCTTGCATCCAGGTTTTTCATGAACCACCACCACCACCACTACCACCACCACCACCACCACCTAGCGTTGCCGCCGTCAACGATCAGCGTATAGACATATAGAGTATGTATGGCATGTTATGGTATTCATCAGTGCATGGGTGAAGCATTCAGCCTATGGTGTAGTCGATCAGCTTGGTGACGAAAAACGTGACATTGATCATCCTCTCTACGACCGACTGGGTGTTGGGGCGTTGTTGTTGGGCCCATTCTAAGGGATCCACGGTGTCCAGTTTCTCCAGCATCGCCTCTAGCGACGCCCGGTTAATGATGGTAAACGGTTGGTCAAATACCCGGATGCTACTGCTCGGGTAAATATATCGGGCTTGGTCTGTGTCCTTATGCTGTAGCACATAACCAAACGGCAGATTCAACTTGAAGGCCGTAGTTTGATCGTTGAAGATGGCTTCCACGTAGCTGCGTAGACGGGCGAGGTCGGTCAGTCGGAAATTGTAGATATCTTGAATAGGGCGATGACGATAGAAACAGTGCCCGATCATGGGTCAATGGCGCCGACAGATGTCACTCATTGGATGGTCTTCGTGTAACAGGTCGCTAGGAACATTTATGGGTTCGTCCACGAAGTGTACTTTGCCCTCCATGTCCTACAAAATCTGGCCCAAGGTCTTGTCGGAATTTTGACTGTTGAATTAGGGCGACATCATGATCGGTCCTCGTGCGATGGGTGGGAGTTCCCCCTGTCTCGATATTGGTGCCCACGGGCTCTTCTGCCTGCAAACGTGGCTGCTGAACAGGGTGTCGTGTGCATTGGTGTCGCAGCAGCTGACTGGTCAGTTTGAAAAGCCGACCACCTTATCGCATGGACGCTTCATTGCGTGCACGTGTGTGGCGCTGTAAATGATCCGAGCGCATGAACGACAGTTTACATATCGTACAGCTATACCGGGCGGTTCCTTCGTGCTTGGTAGCCTCATGGCGGCGCAAGTCGTGCAGACGAGTGAATGATTTCGAGCACATAGTACAAGTGAACATCTTGGTGGTTGACAGAGTGTCTGATGAAACGGACAGTCCGCTTCCCTTTTACAGCTAGCTAGCTGGTATCATGTTCGAGCACCTCCGTGTCTCTTCGGTGATCTCCGTGATATCTTCGGTGACCGTGTCTCTTCGGGCACCTCCGTGACATCTTCGGTCACCTCCGTGTCTCTTCGGCCACCTCCGTGTCTTTTCGGGAAGTGACCGAAGGGACTCGGAAGTGAACGACATTGTGGGAAAAACCCCACAGACAGGTCAGTACATGTGCTATCATGTTCACACTCCGTCACCGAAAAAGACACGGACTGAAGATGGCGGACCTCGCCCGGTGGTGGTGGTGGTGGTGGTGGTGGTGGTGGCAGCTCCCGTGCGGCAAGCTCTTGGATCGGAGCTCTTGGAGCTCGAAGCGTGTGGAGCTCAGAGCTCGGAAGTGACATTTGCGTATGACCTCTGAGAGGTCACTTCCGCTTCCGTTCACGTGACCGGAACTGATCTTTGACCCCGGCGCGCAATCTTATCCGGTATTGTTAGAGCGCGCCGGGATCAAAGGTCAGTTCCGGTCACGTGAACGGAAGCGGAAGTGACCTCACAGAGGTCATATGCAAATGTCACTCCCGAGCTCTGAACTCCACACGCTTTGAGCTCCAAGAGCTCCGTTCCAAGAAGTCTGCCACACGGAAGCTCCCAACACCACCACCACCACCGGGCGAGGTCCGCCATCTTAAGTCCGTGTCTTTTCGGTGACGGAGTGTGAACATGATAGCACATGTATTGACCGGTCTGTGGGGTTTTCCCCACAATGTCGTTCACTTTCGAATCCGTTCGGTCACTTCCCGAAAAGACACGGAGGTGGCCGAAGAGACACGGAGGTCACCGAAGATGTCACGGAGATCACCGAAGATGTCACGGAGGTGCCCGAACATGATACCAGCTAGCGTGCTATAAAAGGGAAGCCGACCGGCCGTTTCATCAGACACTCTGTCAACCACCAAGATGTTCACTTGTACTACGTGCTCGAAATCATTCACTCGTCTGCACGACTTGCGCCGCCATGAGGCTACCAAGCACGAAGGAACCGCCAGGTATAGCTGTACGATATGTACACTGTCGTGTCAGGGCCCGGATCATTTACAGCGCCACACACGTGCACGCCATGAAGTACCCAAGCGTCCATGCGAAGAAGATGATCGGCTTTTCAAACTGACCAGTCAGCTACTGCGACACCAACGCACACGATACCGTTCCGCAGCCACGTTTGCAGGTAGAAGAGCCCGGAGGCACCAATATCTAGACAGGGGGAACTCCCACCCATCGCACGAGGGCCGATCATGATGTCGCCCTAATTCAACAGTCAAATTACAACACATATAAGGGAAGTGGGAAGAGGTGCCGACATACTGACTGCGTCACATGACTGCACAGAATATTCTTCTGGTTAATCTATTCTAAAGCACATACCAAGAATCTAACGATTCGTGATATGTGTTGTATCTCAGGTACGCTTTTATTGTACCTGTTCATGTGGCAACTTGGATGATATGACCACACGGCCCCCAGCACCGGCATAAGCGGTATTAGATACAAATCTAGAGAGCTATGATGGAAATGCTCTGACAACTCGTATACTGGTAATTTGTGAGCTGTTTCGCTGTGACAACTCGTACATTCCCACGACAAGACCTTGCGCCAGATTTTGTACGACGTGGAGGGCAAAGTACACTTCGTGGATGAACCCATAAATGTTCCTAGCGATCTGTTACACGAAGACCATCCAATGAGTGACATCTATCGGCGCCATTGGCCCATGATCCGGCACTGTTTCTACCGTCATCGCCCTATTCAAGATATCTACAATTTTCGACGGACCGACCTCGCCCGTCTACGCAGCTACGTGGAAGCCATCTTCAACGATCAAACTACGGCCTTCAAGTTGAATCTGGCGTTTGGTTATATGCTACAGCATAAGGACACAGACCAAGCCCGATATTTTTACCCGAGCATTAGCATCCGGGTATTTGACCAACCGTTTACCATCATTAACCGGGCGTCGCTAGAGGCGATGCTGGAGAAACTGGACACCGTGGATCCCTTAGAACGGGCCCAACAACAAAGCCCTAGCACCCAGTCGGTCGTAGATAGGATGACCAATGTCACGTTTTTCGTCACCAAGCTGACCGACTACACCATAGGCTGAATGCTTCACACATGCACTGATGAATACAATAACATGCCATACATACTCTATATGTCTACACGCTGATCGTTGATAGCGGCAACGCTAGGTGGTGGTGGTGATGGTGGTGGTGGTGGTGCTGTGAGGATAATACAACGTGTATTACGCAATGTGCCTGTTGATGTCTCTTGGTTGTGTTTATATTGAATGGATCTGAGCATATTGATGCGATGAGAGGAAGTTTTCGGAGAGAACGTAATTCGACATGGTGCACAATTGAACTCCAACACAAACACACACACGTACGCAATGTGGCTCATGAAAAACCTGGATGCAAGCTGAGGACCAGGATGTAAAACCACAGTACCCGGATGGAAGACGGAGGAAGGACGGGAAAACCCCACGTGGAAACCCGGATGTTGACAAGTTCCCGGATGTAAAATCCACTGCCCACACACACACATACACACACACACCTAAACACACACACACAGACACACGCGCGCGCGCGCAATGCGGCTCAGTCGTACATCAGTACATCTCGGTCCTCGACTTGGGGTAGTTGAACTGAGTGTGCTAAAAATAGATCACCAGCTAGCGTGCTATAAAAGGAAAGCGGCCTGGTCGTTTCATCAGACACTCTGTCAACCATCAAGATGTTCACGTGCACAACTTGCCAGAGTTGGTTACTCGTCTAGACAATTTACGTCGCCACGACACGGCCGCCCACAACGATGGACTGTATACTTGTATAACCTGCGCACGGTCATTTAATCGGGAAGATGCTTTACTGCGCCATGAACGTTCAACTCGTGGGCCACCCAAGCGTCCATGCGAGGATTGTGGTCGGCTTTTCAAACTGACCACTCAGTTGCTGCGATACCAACGTTTGATTCATGCCCCGGTACCATGGCATGAGCGACAACTTCCTACTGAAGAGAAGCCGCGGAAGGTCAGATCCAGTGAAGATACGCACGGGGAGACGAACGCCACTGGTGATGCGATGAAGGAGAGCCGGCCTATACCCACAGTTCAGAAGAGCCTGGATATCCAGCCGGACCCCAGCGTTACGGTTTCGAGTCATACGCCTGCCAACATCGAACATTTTCTGGGCGATCTCTTACAGGACACCCATCCAGTGAGTGACATCGATCGGCGCCATTGGCACTGTTTCCACCCTCATGGCCCTATTCAAGATATTTACAATTTCCCACTGACCAACCTCACCCATCTTCAAAGATCAAACTATGTCGCTTTCGGGTGCATCTTACGTCACAAAAAGACGGACCAGTTACGGTATTATTATCCCGGCAATAATATCTATGTGTCTGACCAGCCGTTCACCATCATTACCGGAGGTCACTAGAGACGATGCTGGAGATACTGGACACCGTGGATGCCTTGATATGGGCACATCGTCAACGCCCCAACACACAATGGGTGGTAGAGAGGGTAACCAATGTCACGTTTTTCCTTACCAAGCTGACCGACCACCGCCATCGGTTGAATGCGTCACCCGTGCACTGATGAATACCATAACATGCCGCACATACTCTCTATGTCTACATGCTGATCATTTGCTTGAGCCCAGTAAACACTTGTACCTAATTTGACGGTGCGTTAAATAATAAAACATGGTGTTTGATATTTCAATTTGTTTTGCTGTGAACATACTAAACATACCCAGGGCGGCTCCCCCAGCCTGGGTATGATGTAACATTGAGGATAATAAACTATATAAACATTGCTGAACTTGTTGTTATTCACGACAACCGCTATCCGATTGTATAATACAGAACATATAATGTATAATACAGGACATATATGGTACAATACAGGAAACATATGATATAATACAGCACAGATTTGGCATAATACAGGACAGATACTGTATAATACAGCACAGATTTGGTATAATACAGAACATATGTTGTATAATACAGGACAAATATGGCACAATACAGGACAGATTTGCTATAATACAAGACAGATATTGTATTACACGGGACAGATATTGCATAATACAGCACAGATATTGCATAATACAGCACAGATATGGTGTAATTCCGGACAGATATGGTATAATACAGGGCAAATATTGTATAATACAGAACAGATTTGATATAATACAGGACATATATGGTACAATACAGGACAGATATAGCATAATACAGCACAGATTGGTATAATACAGGACAGATACTGTATAATACGCATGACAGATATGGATGGTACATCTCAACACCAAATACCCTCCTTCACTGCCCCAAAATGCCCACTTTCGCTACTACTCGTACTGATGACGTCACCAATGACGTCACAGATGCTGTGGACATCCCTTCAAATCGTGGTCTACATCCCGAGAGCTACAAAATGACACCCCACATGACACATTCGGACCAAGGAGGGTCCATCTCTACACCAAATACCTTCCTGCACTTTCCTAAAATGCCCACTTTCGCTACTACTCGTACTGATGACGTCACCAATGACGTCACAGATGCTGTGGACATCCCTTCAAATCGTGGTCTACATCCCGAGAGCTACAAAATGACACCCCACAGGACGCATTCGGACCAAGGATGGTCCATCTCTACACCAAATACCTTCCTGCACTTTCCTAAAATGCCCACTTTCGCTACTACTCGTACTGATGACGTCACCGATGACGTCACAGATAACGGGATCATCCCTCAAATGGGGCTGTACACCCCGAGAGCTACAACATGACACCTCCCAGGACGCATTCGGACCAAGGATGGTCCATCTCTACCCCAAATACCTTCCTTCCCCAAAATGTTCACTTTGGCTACTACTCGTACTGATGACGTCACATATGACGTGAACATCCCTCAAATCGGGGTCTACACCCCGAGAGCTACAAAATGACACCTCCCATGACGCATTCGGACCAAGGATGGTCCATCTCGACATCAAATGCCTTCCCGCACTGCCCCAAAATGGCCTCTTTACTTACTACAACCAACTGCGCATGCGCAGATTGAGGGGACTTGCATTTAAAAACACGCCATTCGGACTCTACCATTAGCCATTGACACCATTGACACCTTCCACGACCCATTCGGACCCATAGTGGTCCATCTCTACCCCAAACACACATCCACATACCCCCAAAATGCCTGTTTTCTATACTACGGGCCAGACTGCGCATGCGCAGAATATTGAAAACGGACGAACTCCTTCACGAGAGCTTCAAAATAAGACCTCATACGACACCATAGGATCATTAGGGGCTCACCTAGATCCCAAAACGTCCACCCCGTATGGGCCTATACCCCATAGCCATGCAGTATAGGCCTATGGGCTTACCCAGGCCTCGGTGAACTTTTTCCAAAAATTTCACCGTTTCGCTTCGAAACAACCCATATCACAATGGACGTATGTGAATTTCCCAGGTTGAACCTATACTCCCATATAGCCAGTATGGAGCTATATGGGCTATATGCTACTTTTCCAAAAATTTCACCGTTTCGCTTCGAAACCCTTCCCATCGTGTTCTAAATGACGAGACGTGAAAAACAAATCCAAACAACCCATATCACAATGAACGTGCGTGAATTTCCCAGGTTGAACCTATACCCCCATATAGCCAGTATGGGACTATATGGGCTATATGGTACGTTTCCAAAAATTTCACCGTTGCGCTCCGAGGCCCTTCCCATCGTGTTCTAAATGACGAGACGTGAAAAACAAATCCAAACAACCCATATCACAATGAACGTGCGTGAATTTCCCAGGTTGAACCTATACCCCCATATAGCCAGCATGGAGCTATACGAGTCTATATAGACCTCTGTGACTTTTCCAAAACATTTCACCGATTTGCTCCGGGACCTCTCCCATTGTGTTTTTCTCGGCGAGACGAGAAAAACGAGACCCCACAAACTATAGTAACACCCACAAAAAAAATTGACTACCCCTCCCCCCATATAGCCAGTATGAGCCTGTATACAGACCTCGGTGACTTTTCCCAAAAATGTAACCGATTCGTTCCGGGACCCTTTCCATTGTCATTTTCTTGGCGAGACGAGAAAAACGAGACCCCACAAGCCATAGTAAAGCCCACGAAAAAAATTGACCATCCCCATACAGGCATTTTCCCTTATATTGTATAATACAGACCCCTATGGAGGTGATACGGGTTTCGCTTTTTATATTTTCGGAAAAAAATCCTAATTTTACATACACCCACCCCATTGACTTGATAGGCAGGTCCCAATAAGCCCGGGGACCGGTATTAGCCCTTTTGGCTAGGGTTGATAGGTGTTTTCCCCTAGTTTAGGGGTAAAGTCCGTGTTCCGCTTTTTATAGTTTCGGGGGAAAATACTAATTTTACATACACCCACCCATGACTGGATGCCCCTTCACGAATGCTTCACTTTGATACCTCACTCGACCCAATCAGACCATGCAGCGTATTTGAAGTCTGGGGACTACTTTTTCTCCGCGGAAGCTTTTTCCCGCGACCGCATCACCGCCAGACTGCATCACCGCGGATGAATACATTCCCTGCAACAATTGGAACTCTCCTGTGTTGGAGGTAGCTTTTTTGTCATTCTGCCGGAACTATAGTGCACTTGACCTCTACGTGACCTCCACAAATTACAGTTATTTCCCTGAAAAATGCGCGCTGAAATCCACTTACTATACTACTATCAGGCCAATACGCAGCGCGGTTTGAGTTTTGGCTGGTTTGAATTTCAACGCCGGCCAGACTACCTTTGGTGTTAGGCTGAAATCGGGTGTCAAGCGAAAACCTCAACGACACGAGATCTCGTCTGAATCAGCAAAAAGGTCCAGGTAAACCCTCTGCGAGGGCTAACGGTTTACCTGAACTTGTGCAGATGCCCTACCACGTGAGGACCGCTATTTGTCATTAAGTCCCACTGTTTTCACCATCTCAACACTGGAGTATTGCTTTGGGTTTAAAACCGCAAATATTAATTCTGAAATACGGATCACACGATGGAGTTGTTTATTTGGCGTTATCAACCAAAAACGTATCCATTGGCGAAAGATTCTTTAGCGTGGTTAGTAAATCTTCATTTTATCCAGCCAATTTCTACGTTCCCACTTCGAACCTAACTTGATTCATCTGACCCCCTTCAGTGTTCAAAATACGAGGTGTTGATTTCACCTACGAACGAGAGACGAACCAATCAGAACGTACACGTCGATTGTGAGTAGAGTGACATCATTCCCTATTTACGGCGTCCTTCCTCGTAATATGGTGTTTGTATTAGCCCACTATATAGGTCAGCCAATGAATAACGCTCTTTTGCGACCCATTTCGGATTTCAAATGTTTTCGAGGTCAGTAACGTATCGGGTCTATTTAAAAGTTCTTTGAACATTGAATGGGGCCAGATATATCAAGGGAAGTTCGAAGTGAGAACGTAGAAATTCGCTTGATAAAATGAAGATGGGTTAGTACGGTTGCCAAAATTAATTTAATTTGAGTATATAGAGTAATTTTACGTCTACCTACAAAGAAGACACAATCTTGGCCGGTGTAAGACTGTCTGAAGGTTCCAGCCATGACGTAATCCACGTCATCTTTCGCTACGAAATGTTTGTTTCCGTTCTTGCAGGTAGCAGTTGCCGAAGCCAGAACATCCGCTTTCATGTGTATCCGTGGGGCGTCGGAGTTCGTGGGTGGACAATCCGGAAAAACTGAAAGAAATTCGATGTATGAAAACGTATTAATTTACCGGTAATTTACCCACATAGTGACCTTCAAATCAGATGAAAACTAACGAATCAAATCATTGTTTCCTATCAAACCAGCTGAAAGGGAAAACAGATAATTAATGTTTAATGTTCAGCAATATTTCATCTATATAGCGATGATCAAACAAAATTCTAAGTATTCCAACAAAAGCAATTCAATAACCCAGCAATCCAGAAGTAATCGATACAACACGCTACCCTCTCCCCCGGGTCTGTATTTCGTGTATTATTAATGAACTGATCCGACCAGTCAAAAGACCAATATTCTACTATGAGCTCAAATATGATGCAATAATGGCTGAACTTTGAAATGCCAGCTCTCTAGCTGGCATTTCAAAGTTCAGCCACGTGCCTCACACTGCAAATGTGATTAGACAAATCAGAACTCGCCCGTGAGTCCTTCTTAGTGCAGCGTCCACCGGAGAGCTAGCGTATGGGCATCGCTGTCACTTCGGCGGCAACGCATTTACTCATTTCCGCACTACCCGAGACGCATGGAAGCATTTTCGCGTCGCGTTTTCACGTTACTATGATCGATGCAAAAATACGGTAACACGAGATGGCCGCATACGGCTTCCATAGAGACGTTCTACCACAACGCCTCGTGGTCAACATAAACGCTTTCGTATTATGCACAGGCCCTCAAAACAAGAGTTTTTGAGAAGGGGGGGGGGGGGTGGATGATGATATTTACGGTGAAGTGTCGAAATATGGCGTCTCTATATATAATCCCATGCTTTATATAAAAATAACCCAAGGTCTGAAACGCACTTTGGGTGAAACGGGAAATAAACGGTTCACCTCCAAACAAGATACATCAGGATATTCTACAATTGTCACTCTGTATATTCCCGTCGTCAAATTAGTAAATTTGTGCAATTTTTTTACCTTGCCGGGCGATTCAAAATCCAACCTGACGGTCCATTCAACCCGGCACAGCGAGATGGTCGCCCGCTTCTTTCTCAATTCTGATTGGTCAGTCGCGACACGCCTCCGGCAAGAGAGGTCACACACTAATCAGCTGACCAATCACAATTGAGAAAGAAGCGGGCGATCATCTCGATGTGCCGGGTTGAATGGACAGTCAGGTTGGATTTTGAATCGCCCGGAAAAGTTTACTAATTTGATGACAGCAATTTATAGAGTGACAATTGTAGAATATGCTGATGTATTTTGTTTGTTTGTATTTTACACCGTTTATTTCTCACCCAACGTGCGTTTCAGGCCTTGGTTTATTTTTATATAAAGCATGGGGTTATATATAGAGACCCCATATTTCGACACTTCACCGTAATTCCACCGTTCACACCCTCAAAACTCATATTTTGAAGGCCTGTGGTATTATGTCATATATAATTTTTGAGTGTGAAGTTTCATGTGATCCAGCTCATAACAGCCAATGGTAGCGCCATTTGTATATCTGATCGGCAACCCACAAGAACATGGTGCGCGGAGTAATCACGTGTTAGCCAACCCAAAGGTTTGCTAATATCTACAGGAAGGGCCAGCACAATCTTAATAAATTGATATCCTATCAATGCTACCCAATCGTATATGTCACTATGTAGGATCTTACTGATTTCAATTGGATTTGGTGTTCAAAGCGCCCAGCTCATGAATATTTAATAGTCTTATGACATCACGGCCACATTTTAATTCACTTGCAGTCAGGGAATGGGCATTCTCAAAGAGAGCCGTGTCTACCCGCGGGAGACCAAAGCGACTCTCGTGTAAACTGGTGACATTTTGAATCTCCAATCTCAAAGCGAGGCAGCATGACATCACTCGCTCGACCGGGACTATTCATTCTCAAAGAGAGCCGTGTCTACCCGCGAACTACTTCCTGTATTAGATAACTCGCTTTCACGGCCAAGTATACATACCGACAATAATTTGTTCGCGATTGATATGCTCCGAAACGGAAAGAGTCATTTCCCAATTATATAGCCCACGTTATGTTTAGCAATTCGCTTCTAACTCGGCGGAGTCAGCAGGTCAATGACAAGCCGGATACAGACGAAAAATCATACGCCGCCTACTCACCCCCCAAATTGTGGGGGTATGGCTCCCATTTACCGGTGAGACTCTTTCTCGCAGTAGGGAGTCTCGCGAGACGAGAATGGGGGAATGGGGTCATGGTCTCTGCATTAACCCAAGGTTTATGCTAAAGACCAGTCCATAATTCTACCCCGCATTATGGTGCCAACCTGGCGGGAGGGCGGTAACATCAGAAGATTCCCCAACAGCTTAGCGTGTGATTCGGCTGAGCCAACCAGAAAGTACTTATCACGATGTTCCCTTCAGGGCACTATGAAGAGCTCTCGGGATTGTTTGACACCCGCGTTACTGCAAGCTGGTTAGATCCTGCAAGCTACATATCCAAATGGGGGGGCAGATAGGATTTAAATTTCATTAGATTGGGGCAAACAATGCTCCTTTTCAGCGAGAGCGTCTACCAGAGAGCTGCATATGGCATCGCTTGCATGTCGGCGACAATATATTTACCATAGGAGACATGTGACAATGCTGCAGGCCTCTGATAGGGTTAGGGTTAGGGTCCTAACCCTTTCTCTATATATCAGAGGCCTGCAGCATTGTCACATGTCTCCTATGATATTTACAGTACGATTCCATGCTTCACCCTAACCTCACTCTTTCCATGCTAAGCGAATGAAAAGCTATTCACTAGGCGTAGTTGTTGAAAAAAAAATGCTGCACGGCTAATATTTTCCGAAGACATTATTCACGAAAAATAAAATAATTTGATTCTGTATGAATTTACCTTTAAATTCAGATCTTGTTTATCAGAAACTGTCCAGTTTTAGCTTCACTGGAGACCGAAATTCAGAACGCGTCTAACGAAACCGGCTGTTGTTGTGGCGCGTAATCTGCACGCAGAGCTGTTACGAGTAGTTCAAAACGAAAGTGGTCGCTCTGACTTTCGGACTGCCGTGAAGCTAAAACTGGACATTTTCTGATAAACAAGAGCTGAATAGCATGGTAAAAGCATACAGAATCGAATTATTTAATTATTTGTGACTAACGGCTTCGGAATAACTACGCCTGGTGAATGACTTGGCACCGGGGCCTTGTTTGCGCGCAGTACAGAAAAAAGGCTGTTTTTTGTCACAGGTACTCCTATCTACCGTCAATGCTGCAGTCGACGGGCCAACACTCTAGAGATAGAAAGGTAAGCCAACTTTTCAGCGAGCATGCAATCTCTGTCAACGGAAATCGTCTCCGCGATTGGCGATTTTTCGGTAATTTCATTGGCCTAATTCGTGACAGCTACAATAGTCGCTCGAGGAGATGAATTCCGGTGACAGAGATTGCATGCTCGCTGAAAATGGAGGTGCGAAATTTAGCTTACCTTTCTACTTCTTGAGTGTTGGTCCGTCGACTGCAGCATTGACGGTAGATAGGAGTACCTATGTTTTTTGTGAGGGGGCAAGATCAATAAGTAGCTATTTTTTGTGTGTGGGCAGGATCGATATTTTCTATCATACTAAGAAATAACTTGACATAAGAAATTGTAAACAATCGAATACTCACAGTGGACTATTGGCTCTTGTTGATACTCGATACCATTGACAAAGACCCTGTATATCTAGAAATACAAATATATATGTTGTTATTTCGTAAATGATGGCGTTTTATTAAAAAATGTAGTTTTTCACGAATAACGTTAAAAATACGAACCAATTTGCAGTTTGTGGATGGTGCATATTCATATATTTTTGCATGGGTGTATGTGTTGTTGAACTTGTTTTATTACCTTTTCAAGCAGCTGAGCTATATTTTAGCTATATAGCGCGACGTTGAACCTAATTGTCTCGCTCACTATCCTATAAGTGACAAACATGTTATACCGGTAACATTTTAACTCCATATGAATTTATGCGCCATTGAAACACTAAATGCTTTCGTATTTTTAAAATTACAAAAGAGACCTTTTTACCTCCAAACTGAAGAGCCCCCATTTCCAAGACCAATCTTTTTCTTAGACCGATGGATCACCAGACCGATATATGAAGACAGGAGCTCGTTACCGTTGTTAATTGATTGATTAGTTTGATCATAGGGGGGTCGAGGTAGGGAATAAAAGGAGCAATTATTTCCTACCTCGCCCGCTCCCCTTATAAGCAGCCCAATTAACCACTTAGAAACGGTAACGAGCCCCTGTGTATATGAACAGAATGATATTACAAATCCACACTAAAACATATACTCACAGATAGAAGGACGACAGACACAACCAGAAACATCACTGGATCTGCAACAAATGTCAAAACAAGATTTTGTGATTGTCAGTTTCATGTTTGTCGATCAGCTTTGCCGACAGAACTAGCTTTTCCGGTCTATCTTTTGCTCCTATTGTGCAAGCCTCCCATTGTTGGAAAACGCGACGAGTGGTCTACATTCGATTGCCATTATATTGAGCGAAAGAAAACAGCTTTCAATGGAAAACGTGGCTGTGAAGCAAAAAATATATTTATTAAATTCATCACAAAACGTAGATTGGGTACCCCAGCTATGTATATCTTCATTTTATCAAGCCAATTTCTATGCTCCCACTTCGAAATTCCCTTGATATGTCAGGCTCCTCTTCAATGTTCAAACAACTTATAAATAGACTCGAGACGTCACTGACCTCAAACCTATATGGTTGACCTATATATTGGGCCTACGCAAATTTTAAAGTATGCGTGTGTCAAAAACATGTTATGGGACTTAGAGCGGACATGTATTTCCGCGTATTTCTTGCCGAACACGTGTGCGGTTTGCATTTTGGGTAAACCTTTCGAGCTTGCGCAAGAGAACCGAAAGATACATGGCGATGCAGTCGAATTCAGTGAGGACGTTATGACATGTCCCGAGAAATAGCAATACCCTCGAGTCTCTTATTTTCCCTATACTATCGCGAGGAGTTAAGGTACGTATTATATTTGGGTCGAATTACATGAATTTGAATGTTGCTGTTGGTCGCGCGCTGCAGCTTCATTTCTCCAATCCATGTACGTGATTACATAAAGTTGGTCACGTACTCAGTGCCAACCGACTCCGCTGGGAAAATGTTACATTAAAGGGCAGGACTAACATGTCAGATAACAACAACAACAACATTTTTCCATTGGTAATTTTGAATATCTTCAAATAAGCAAATCATATCATTAAAACTTCTCACGTGTCAGTAATACTAAATTACAAGCGTCTGGTCCGTCATTCATAATTCAGCCGTCGTCCATTAAAGAATATCCGCGTCCATAATCCAAAGACCTATTCCATATTCCATATAACAATATTAGCACCAAATTCAAAAAGACAAGCATATAGTATACATAAACATAGGCTTGTTTCCTGCAAGAGAGAAGCGGTCAACAGTTTCCAATGATGCCGGCAAGACATCATGATGTTTCAAAAATATCAAATCCGTATCGCTGATCAGTATTCTTAATCCATAATATTCGTTGTAAAGTCGTCATCTAAAGAATGATGTATCTCAGTCACGCTTTGATTGTGACTGTTCATATAAGTACCATGAGGATCTTGAAGTACATGGGTTCATACGGCCCCTAGCCCCGGGTTAAGCGGAATTAGACACAAGTCACGAAACGTAACGCCATAGATCTTGCACGCTACGCTCGTATTTTGCTATCAGCATGCGATATGTATCGCCAAATTTGAGAAACTTTGAGTGAAGGTGCTTGGTGGTTCTGCAACAATGTTTTGTGACGTTGATTAAAATCGTCACATTTAACACAGGATCTAGCAAATGCTACTAGGCGTGATATGTATTCGCCATATGCAGGTCCCACTGGAATATTACTGTCCAGAAAGGGATAGTTAACGATGTCGAAATTGTAATCATCTCTTTTGTCATACAGTCGACGAGAGAGACGGTCCGCTTCATTTTTATAGAGATATAGGTCTAAATATGATGTGCCTGTAGGGCTATCTGTAGTTTCCTTGGCTTTCTTGGTGTACTATATTATGGAGAAGTAAATAATAATTTGAATAAAAAGACATTTGAATTCATTTTTGAAGTTGATCAAATTTTGGTACACAAGAACACACTTTTAACATAATTCATCATCATTTTGGTGTTTCAGTATTCTATAATGAAACACATCACCTGTTTGAAATAGTATGATATAATGAAACATGAGGTATCCATTTCCGAAATATAATTATTGATTAAATAAATTTTCCATATCCAATATCCAATATCTAGACAATTTTTAGTTGTCCCTATAAACTGATAAATGGTACTGAAAAGAAATTTTGAAGAAATTTTTCATCTTGTGCAGCTAAATTTGACCAATTCCAAAAGTTATTTAGAATAATAATACATACGAGTTTCAAGTTTCCGATTGATAAGATTTGTTTATTTGGAGATATCAAAAATTCTCTCGTTAAACGTCGGTGAAATTCGTAACATCGATAACGAGATGATTGACGACGTGAAAAATTTGAGGTCTTTTGACTCTGCTGGCCTTCCATACACACGATCATCACATCATGACTTCGCTGCGTGATGCATCACAAGTTCGAGTCTTGGAATCAGACACTGCCCTTCTCGACCATCATAAAATTACCACTTGATGTTGACCAGGTCATTGTCAATGAAACTTCATCTAGCTTTGTTCAACTTGGTACTGCCTGTTGTTGTTGTTGTTGTTGCCACAATTATGTCACCCCATCCCAAACCTCCTCACTTTGACCATGTTCGTTCATACTCGTGAGATGTGTTTGTTATCTCAAGCTTCCAGGAAAGAAATTTGATATCAGGCTCTCACAAGCCACACAACAAAATTATACAGCATTGTGCTTTTTACAGTTATGTCGAAAATATTCCTACCTCGAACACACCGATGTCGAAAAAATCAGAGGACTCGTAACGGCACGGGGAACAGAGAAAGAATATTCAAGGTCAATAGACAGATACTTTCATGTGAGCCCAAGACAGTAGTTCTTGTTACATGAAGGATTTCACAACGTCATCAGGAAGGCGCTCTGACACGCCACACGAATTTAGTGTTAAGGGGTGGTGACAAACACATTTTGTTGTCACCCAAAATAAAAATGTGCCAGATTGAAATGCAACTTACTCGAATATGTATCAAACCTTTAATTATGTGATATGCTTTCATTCTGCACAGCATATTCCTTGTTCAATATGAATAATACATTATATCATCAAAACCGAAAGTGAACCTGCGGGAGAAATTTGTGGAATAGTTACGATACGCCATGTAGCAACTTCTAATGACACAATTTTCGCGATTACGACAATTGTGTCATTAGCAGTTGTCAGGACGCCAGCATGTGAAAAGTGGTAGCAAGCATGTTGACGCTTATTGTCACAACGGGGAACCAATAATTATTTGAAGCAAAAAGGCATCACACATGATGTTTGACTAAATCTTTGATATACTTGCAATAGCAACTACTAATGACACAATTGTCGTGATTGCGTCATTAGGGGTCGAGCCAGCTATAGTCGCAATTGCGACAATAGCGGTTGACTCTGCATGCAGAGTCGCCTGCTAATGAGGCAATTACGACATTGGCTGGCAACCTGATAACGGCTAATGACACAATTGTCGCAATTGCGTCAACTGTGTCATTAGTAGTTGCTAAAACGCCTAAATGAAATAAAGTCGTAAGTACTGCACCCACGTGTGATGTCGCTTCCTTGCTCATAGGGTGATTTGGGAGGCTTGTACAATAGAGCCAAAAGTAAACCGGAAGTGCTAGCTATGTCAGTTGATTAGTTAAATGGGCTAAAATCGATTAACAGGAAGTCGCAATCACTTAATCTGAGTGGATAATTGATGATATTGTCATAAGTACTGACATTAAGTCCCCAACTATACATGTCGCCTTAGGATCTTACTTATTTCAAATGAATTTAGCGTTCAGTGACCTTTAGTCATAGCCTAGGGAAGACCAGTCCTTACACGAGGGCTCCACTCTTGAGTAGAGCTTGCGGGAGGATGCGCCTTTTTTCGAGAAGATGTAGCTTTATGACACGTGATCGGGTAGAGGGGAGAGAATCATCGTCTTTATTCTCCTAACGACTTTAGATCACCATTTGCGTACACTTCGCCATCCAAAAGATGGCTTGCGAATCGTGTGTCGCCATTATTGCGGAGCGATATCCGATACTTTACCGTATACTGTTCGGTCTTCATCCGGCGGAGGACAGACTCGAGAAAACTGATAAATTACAGGCTTTCCATACTAGTTCTGAAACATATATCGTCTGAGCCACAAAAGATACAGATAACTTCCGTATCTTCAAAGAGGTGTTGTAGATCTGTAATTTTGAACAAGTAGGACGGCACATGACTCGAAAATGGCGTGTTACGTTGGGGTTGCGTTGGTAGAGTTTAGCTGATTGGCTGACGGCATCATGTGGTTTTGATTTCGGGGGAATTCCCTCATATAGTTGCCGAAAGTAGGCTGAAAATGGATACACACAATCCCAGGGTCAGTCTCACCGCGTACAGATGGCCCAGATGATTACAGGTTGTTTAGATCACAGATCAGTCCCTAAATCTACTCCGTGTTAAGGAACACGCTGGCTCCGCTCTGTCTATACCAGAGGATATTCTACGACCCTGGCGTGCATTCGGCAAATCCACGGAAAAGATCCTATAGCAACATATATATTTGGGGAGCGTTGATAGGATATTAATTTATTTAGATTGACAATGGGACAACCTATTTACACGAACCCCGCTGAATTGCTGGCTACAACCTGTAAATGCATTGTGTTTTCTCTTCATTGACTTCCGCTGACAACGCCTAAAAGCCCTGTTTCTGTAATTATATTCGTTAATTTACAATAGTCTTGTATGAAGAGGCTCCATATTTGCATTCAGCAGGGTATGAGGATTATTTTGCTATATAAATATGTTACATAATTGACCAACTGTAGTTTTTTTCTTTTAAGGTTAGGCATGACCTTAACGCTAGGTGGGCTTACCCCGCTGTCCATTTCTTATGTTATGCTGACGTTACGCAATAACTTCGTATTGCACGCAGTGTAGCCGATTGAAGTTGTCATACATGACGTACTAGGGCATACTGCAGAGGTTGTAGGTTACCATTCAGACAAGATACACACAGTGTGGGTCTAGGCTGAATTTTAAAATGTAAGCATAAATTTCGCGTTGTGGTACATGACGGATTGGCCCGGACAACATACCTCTTCGTTAAATGTCTACCGTCTGTCTATCGCCCGAGATAATCATGTCCGTGTGTTGGAGATTTTCACTGCTTGATCCAACGCCTTTAAGTACCGATTACTACGCAATTTCCTGATTGTTTGGAGGATTTGTATTTGATGCAAACGGCATTCATTGGCAGATGGTGACGAAAAATGGACATGAAGCACGCGCGACATGAAATAGTCCAACTTTCGAAAGACGATTTTAAAAAATGTATTGTGTTCATGTTTTTAGCCAACCATCACCAGATGGTGGGCTGTTCAAATCGCTTTTCGTCCGTGGTCCGTCGTCCGTCAGTAAGTCAGTAAGTCAGTCCGTCCGTCCGTAAACAATTCTTGTTATCGCGATTTCTCAGGAACTACTGCATGGATCTTTCTCAAATTTGGTACACAGGTTCCCTTTGGGGTCTAGTTGTGCAAGATACCTTTTCTGGTCCGATTCGAAAATCCAATATAGCTACCAGGCAGCCATCTTGGATTTCCCCATGAAACCTTGTTATCGCGATTTCTCAGGAACTACTGCATGGATCTTTCTCAAATTTGGTACACAGGTTCCCCTTGGGGTCTGGTTGTGCAGGATACCTTTTCTGGTCCGATTCGAAAATCCAATATGGCCACCATGCAGCCATCTTGGATTTCCCGATGAAAATTTGTTACCGTCATTTCTCAGGAACTACTGCATGGATCTTTCTCAAATTTGGTACACAGGTTCCCCTTAGGGTCTCGTTATGCAAGATACCTTTTTCGGTCCGAATAGAAAATCCAATATGGCCACAGGTGGCCATCTTAGATTTCCCATGAAATTTTGTTATCGTCATTTCTCAGGAAGTACCTCCTGGATCTTTCTCAAATTTGGTACACAGGTTCCCCTTGTGGTCCAGTTGTGCAAGATCTTTTCTGGTTCGATTCCGAAATCCAATATGTCCACCAGGCGGCCATCTTGGATTTCCCCATCAAACTTTGTTATTGCGATTTCTCAGGAACTACTGCATGGATCTTTGTCAAATTTGGTACACAGGTTCTCCTTGTCGTCTAGTTGTGCAACAACTGTCGAAAATCCAATATGGCGGCTATCTTGGGTTTTCCCATGCAACCTTGTTATCGTGATTTCTCAGAAAGTACTGCGTGGATCTTTCTCAAATTTGGTACGCAGGTTCCCCTTAGGGTCTGGTTGTGCAAGATACCTTTTTTCGATCCGAATCGGAAATCCAATTTGGCCACAAGGCGGCCATCTTGGATTTCCCCGTGAAACCTTGTTATCGCGATTTCTCAGGAACTACTGCATGGATCTCTCTCAAATTTAGTACACAGGCCTAGTTGTGTGCAAGATACCTTTTCTGGTCCGATTCGATAATCCAATATGGCCACAAGGCAGCCATCTTGGATTTCCCCACGTTTGTCATGTACCGGAAACGTTATCTCGACGTTTCCGGTATTCATAGCCAATCATTCCTATCCGCGGTAATCTTAATCGTTCTTATTTCACGTCCTAGCCCTACACCGGGATTACGTTTCAGTTTCAACGAATCAGATTAGCGCTCACTTCATGTTGCACACATCTTCACGGTCTTTATCCAAATACTCTACCAGTGCAAACGATCTCTACCATCTGTAAAACGATCTCCACCAGCTAATATTACAGGTTTATGAGCAGTGGTATGTACCAATTTTAGCTTATTTTGCCAGAAAGACCAGAGTAAAACTAAGAATGATATAGCGCAGCGTACGCCTAAATGTACGAGGATATATCTTTCGTTCTTGTTTCAAAAGTGCGTTCGCCACATCGACGATTCAGCATTGAAAATGTGATGAAATTTTCTTGTTTTCAATGTCTTGGAATTGAATCCTGATAGAATGGGGCTACTTTCTAATGAAATATTGTCAAATTCAAGTCAAATTTCACAAAAACGACTAAAACAAGTTTATATTAGAATATGTGTGCTTAATGCACTTTTCGAAAATTACAATTACAACGATATCTACCAATTCCTGACAACTATCCCTACAGTTTTGTTGCATTGAAAGTGTTGTACAAAGGTCTACAAAGCATATGAATAGGCCTTGAACCAGATATATATTGTGCGGATTTGTCTGATGCCAAATTGCTCACGCACGCGCGAAAGATGAGTATGGCCTTGTCATTGAGAGCTCGGTGAATTGCGTACAGGTAATGACCTTCATCCGCCTTCTACCACTCAACATTTTATAACTGGTCATCTTCACACACAAGTCACTACATTCACACATCGAACTAGCCTTGATATATTGGACCACATCAGAAGTTCATAAAACACAGATTTATTTTATTGTATTTTATGAACTTCTGACCACATACATACAATCCATGGTACAAATTTCATTGGTAATACTCCCAACTGACGCTTTGCGCAACTGATTTTATAATACAGTATGACAATTTAGTCCCCCACAACAGAGAAAGAATAATTGAACCCTCAAAGAGAATCGAACCCACGATCCCTTCAATCCCTGAAGTTGCTCTTACTCCCGTGAAAAATCAAAATGAAGGTTAGTCGTTGTTGCAATGTGCGCAATTGGCATGACAATTTGATATAGAGTTTTTTTTATGGTGGTTCCTATCTCAACACTCTTGAAATGAAAGTGTTGTATTTAACATTATAAATGTACGCGAGGAGTGACACCATCATTTAAAGTATAAGACTCTCAGAAAGTGTTAGAAGAATTGTTATATCTTAGAAACACCGAAAAGTTGATAATAAATTGTATATGAATTTACATTTAATCGAACTGTACGACGTTGAAAATTGCATTTTCAGACTATAAAACCATCTCCAAACTCAGAAACCATCCTGTGAGCTATGCTGATATTTTTAAAACTGTTTCCTCGCCATGTGATCTTTTTATCAACAAATAAAAAGTGTGGGTCTTCGATCTACTTTTCTTTATGTAAAAACCTTTGAGTGTCCCTATCTCCATAGTTTTCTGAGATTTGCGACGTCATTAACTCCCCTGATAACATCTCTCATCGGAAAGGCGAGATATGACGTTGAAAGCGACATTACAAGAAAATCAACCGTTGTGTAATGTATCTTTTTTTGTTCAAAAGCATCGTTGATAGCACATTGTTCTCTCTCTCCCCCCCCCCCCTCAACCCAACGTAATCAGGTCAGGGAGATCCCGCTGTCTAAAATCAAGGTTAAAAAGGTCGTTTTTGCTCAATAGCTTTTTTTCCTTCGCATTAATCTATATATTGTTCATGTCATATAATCAATTTGTCATTTGAAGAACCAGTCAATGTTGTTTCAACAGCGTGACAATGTTTGGCCTATTATTCTGCAAATTAGATACGGTAGGTGACAGTTTCGGTTTTTGCTACCATTTGATGGGGATATATAGGCTATGTCTGTGTGCGCTTCGAGAGGATTTTGCTGAATTCATTATGTAAACTGATTTATTGAGCAAAAAGGACCTTTTTACCTCCATTTTAGAAAGCTGGATCGCTTTGGTTTTAGCTTACGCCCAGAGTAGGCCTACGGCAACACTATCAGCTCTGATAGGGATCGTTGTCAACTTCGGCACAGAAAAACACGCGTATCACAAACTCATGGTAGAGATCGTTGTAAAGTGAATAGTGATTTCGAGTAAAAAAAAATTCCCAATCAAAACAGGACGACTTCAACTTGAGAAAATGGGCCGCCATGAATAAAAATACAGAAATGGCAGACTATAGCTGGCCCTTCGTTGGTCATATATTAATTACAGACGTTAAGATTATCCCTATGGAGCCTGAAATCGAGGGTCAAGAAGATGGGCATTTTCGTCATTATTGACCCCGTGTATACAGGGGATGATGATCACAACATCGATTATGGTATTTTTATTCATGGCGGCCCATTTTCTCAAGTTAATGAAGGTCCAATAGGGCGCAAAGGTAATAATAAGTGCGCCATGGAGATGTTCGAGTTACCACCAGGGAAATGTATTTGTCGTCGGCTAGCGGTGAGGGAAGGGAGACGCTATGAATCTTAGCTAGATACTCTTGTGGTTACGCTGAGTTATGGGGTTTACAGAACTTTTCGGTGCTTGGTCGATTATTTTGCCTTGAACGGGCATACTCAAACGTCTAACAATTTATCGCTCCACGAACAGGTAGAGAGAGTTTCATTGCGGGTAGAGATCGTTTGCCCTGGTAAAAATCGGGTGCAGGGCTAGGACGTAAAATAGGAACGATTTCAAATTCCTGCGGAGACAACGATTGGTTATAAATACCGGAAACGTCGAGATAACGTTTCCGGTAGATGACAAACGTAAAGATGAGAACAGTTTAAATTCCTGCGAGTGGAAAGGATTGGCTAATACAACCCGGAAAGGTCTAAAGCCCACTTAGATTGCGTTGTATTTAAAGTTACGCGTTAGAGATCATGGAAGTCACACGTCATCAAGTTGAACGTAAATTACGTTGTGTCTATAAAGTTACACGTTAAAGGTGGATTTGACGCATAAAATAAACTAGTTTGAATATTGGCGGTAAGAATACAGAATTATCATTGGTTGGTCATCGAGTTTACGTTGTAAAATTTAGCACGTCGTTCTTGTGTGACTAGAAAATTGTTGGCGATTGATGGCGGGAACGGCTCATGTATCGTAAGATTGTGACGACCTACAAGAACATTACGTGAAGTTGAAGCTACACGTCGGAGAGTTGAGCGTAAGTTGCGTTGTGTCTAAAGCTGCATGTTAAAAGTGGGTGTTCTTACTTGACGCGTAAATGAACTAGTTTGAATACTGGCAGTGAAAATACAGAATCATGATTGGTTGGTTATCAAGTTTTCGTTGTAAAATTTAGCGCGTCGTTCTTGTCTTTAACGCGTAGATTTTTGATTAATTATGGCGTGAACGGCCCTTCATACTTGTACGACAGCCCACAAAGATACTCTCACAAATAGCCGGGCGGTGGTTCTATCCGGGTAGTCCGGCCTTCTCCACCGTTTAAACAGACTGTCACCATATGAGTGAGTTAAAGTGATTGTAAACCCTCAAGTAAAGTTTTCATCAAACGAAAAACCATTGCGAACAGTGTGGGAAAATATTTATTGTATTTTTTTACGATTCTATTACACAGAGTAAACTACAAATAAAGCAATATATAATGTGTATACTTTGAGTTTCAACACAGACTCACTGTTCCAAAGTGCATGTTTCACCAAAATCTGGGAGATGGTAATTCATAAGAGTCAAGTCAACTTGAATCTTGCATTTAATTTTGTATTTCTCTTCTGAAAACAATTCCACAGAACATTACATGAGCCACAGATGTCCTTTCATGTGCATATTAACTAGCAAAATTAACGCATACAATTAATTGGGCTTTGTAGACAGATTGATGACCTACTGACCTACATAACTGACACCTGTTCGTAATATTAAATGTTTCTGACCACGCAGACCATAACCATATACTTGCCTTCACAATGATAACTTAATTGCAATATTTTGTCAATAGATTTCGGTGAACGTCCGATATAGTGACCACGCCCCCTCCTTGACACTGACACATGAGAACACATACCGTACACTAATACCATGTTTCCAGGTCACACATTGACATCAAGAACTCGCTGGCAATACTTGAATGGGTGACCGGATGCTGTACTGGCTGGGCTGATCAGTGTCCAGGGTAATAGGAACTGTGAGCACTCTATGAAACAAGGTTGAAAACGACGTTAAACCCTACTACTCACTCACTCCTTGCCGTTTTCTCGCTCGCAGTTTGGCCGAGTATTGGACGACTTTGGAAATAGGGACGATTCACCGCCGAAGAAAGATAAATACATACACAACACACTCCCATTTAAACTTGGCATGAAGATACTGGTAGGACAATAACATCACTATTTCGCATTTGGCGTATCACGATCTCTACAGCTGAAAAAATTCGTGTGGATAAATATCATTTGTCCACTGTACAAAAAAAAGATCAATGTAGATTTCATTACGCACGACCGGATCACTGAGACAATGTGCAGAGGTCATGAAGCGGTCACGCAAGTGTAGTGCACACGCCAAAACCGACAGACCGCTGGCATAGTACGGGTTGACGAATAAAACCAAGGCATACCTAATGGGTAAATGGGTCTGAATTCAGTCTAGGTAAAAGTGTCGGCCTGAATGTCTTGGAGAATGAAGAACCATCCGCACAATAGGCGAAATTGTTCAATAACACCAAAAGAGTTCAATAGGACATTAACTTCACCGAAATTTTAACACATTATGTTGGTGAATTACTAAATGAAGCGTCTGATGATTTAAGCGACGAACTGAGCTGTCATAAAACAGTGACACGCCACACGGTCTCGGATAATATAGGACTTAGTACCCCAACTCACACTGCAGATCGAACTGACTGCGGTGACAGTGGATTGCCCGACCCTGTGATTAAGAGCACGCATAATAGATTTAATATTAAAGGACCTGGGATGTTTAGATAGGTAAATGGCCCCAGAACAAGTGCGGTAGAAGTGCCAAAAATAAAATATTGCCTATAAAAGAAATTGTTCAGTTGGTAGAAAGTACAATATTGTATTGTATACTCTGAAAAGTTTCAAGGCACTGAGTCTCATCATTCTCGAATAACAGGGCCGTGAAATAGTGCATTCGTGCAAAATCACAAATTTTGAGGTGAAAACACCTCATATTTCTTTCTATAAACATATGAAGATAAACGATAACCAGAGCCAGCATGATACAGCATACTCGCTGTTCCAATACGTAGTCGTAGACCAAATCTGGTTCTGGTTATCATTTATCTTCATATGTTTACAGAGAACAATATAAGAATTGTTTTCACCTCAGAATCAACTTTTGCACGAATGCACTACTTCACGGCCCTGTTGCTCGAGAATCATGAGACTCAGTGCCTTTAAATTTTTCTGAGTATAATATTGTACTTCATGCCAATTGAACAATTTCTTGTAGTGGAAGTATTTTATTTTGGTACTTCTGTATTGCACCTTTTTTTTTTTTACTGGGACCATTTACCGATCTAAAGATACAAGGTCACCCTACTGAATCGACGAGTATGATTATAGGTGAATGCACCAGTCCATTTGTCATGCGACCATGAACTGTAGGTTGGATCACTTCACATTGAAGCCGCATAACAGCTGCAATGTTATAATGAGGCAACATATGATTATATATCAGATATGTCGACAGTCCATTGTAGCTACCATTTGTCCTGGCAACAGTCCATTTGGCGAATCATTGGCCAAGGTTACACGGTTCACGTCAGTTCGGACTGACCGTATTTTGACCTACCATGGACTGTCGATCGATCCGATGATGATACAATGGACTGTCGTAATATAAGACAGACAGAGAATAAACTATTAATGGTTCATATTCCTCTTAAACACACACAAGTGGAAGGAATCGAGAGATGAATCAGTCAGTGATACATGAGGCAGATATTAAGTTCCCACGTGTTCATTTTGTGCTCATTTCCTCACACTATAATTCGATGCTAATACCTACCATGGACTGTCTACCAACACCTAAAAACACCTCTCGCCGCAAAAATGTTTAAAATTTTTGTTAACTTGAAATAGTAATAACCCTACATTTGGTGACAATATAGTACGATATCTCTCCTTCAAAAAATGACTGGACACCAGTAACCATACCTGTCATCGATATGCTGAAAATCGTTCATTTTCGGCTGTGGTGACTGTCGTCCGGTCAGACACACGCCCACGCTTGATAACGAAAGCACCGAAAAACCTACCATTGACTGTGATTTGACACGTGACCGGCGGTTTTCACCTATAATCATACTCGTCGATTCAGTAGGGTGAAGGTCCTCCGATGGTACATTGTGTGAGATGTGTCTGTTACAGAGAACATATAACATGGAAGCACGGAACATTAGGTCTAAGGCGAATACGATGTTTATGAGTTAATTGCTAATATTTCTACTTGGAGTGACAGCCCATTGCAATTATTGAAAAAAGTCCGTACACCTGTTTAAGGGAGTAGAGGACGTTCATTTCCCTGCTCTTATGGGGCTACAACATGTGATTTGTCGAATTTTTGAAAACAAACTGAATTTCCTAACAAAATTACACAGACATCTCAAAATGGGATAAAAAAAAAGACACAACACAACCATTTATGTGTTTTTAATTGGTGGTTCGATAGCGTGATATGACTGGCCAAACATTTTTATCCCATCGGCATATATGTCACGCTCTCCGGCTGGCTGGATGAACGACGTCACCGCTCTAAAAGGTGAACCGTTGCAGCTGGAGACTTCAAATTTGGTATACTGCATTATTGGGTGGTAAAGCACAAGCCTATTGAAATTGGGCGCATTTAGTTGATTTTTGTGGTTTCCATGGCGACATAACGAAAAATATCCACTTGGTGACGTGACCGCTCTCAAAGGTGAACCGTTGCAGCTAGAGACTTCAAATTTGGTATACAGCATTGTTGGGTGGTAAAGCACAAGCCTATTGAAACTGGGGACGTTTTGGTGGTTTTTGTGGTTTCCATGGCAACATAACGAAAAATATCCACATTACGACGTGAATGCTCTAAAAGCCGAACCGTTGCAGCTGGAGACTTCAAATTTGGTATACAGCATTGTTGCATGGTAAAGCACAAGCCTATTGAAATTGGGGACGTTTTGTTGATTTTTGTGGTTTCCATTGCAACATAACGAAAAATATCCACATGACGACGTGAACGTTCTAAAAGCCGAACCGTTGCAGCTAGAGACTTCAAATTTGGTATACAGCAATGTTGGGTGGTAAAGCACAAGGCTATTGAAATTGGGTAAATTTGGGTGTTTTTGCTGTTTCCATGGCAACATAATGGAAAATATCCACAGAATGAGGTTAATGCTTTAGAAACAGAACCATTGCAGCTAGACACTTCAAATTTGGTAGCATTATTGTGTGCTTTGTGTTTTTGCAGTTTCCATGGCAACAAATGGAAAATATCAACAGAATGACGTTAATGCTTTAGAAACCAAACCATTGCAGCTACACACTTCAAATTTGGTAGCATATTGTGTGGTAAATCACAAGCCTTTGAAATTGGGTACATTTGTGACGATTTTTGGGTCTGTGTAAAAGTGTGCCCGGACAAAAGCCCCACCAACAATTCAGTCTTACAAGAAGATGGTTTGATCTGAACACCAATGTACCTAATTTCACAAGATTTAGAAAGTCGGAAATTGGGGAAATTTTCTAAATTTCTAGCTGGGGTATTCTCTCCCGGTCCCAGTCCTCAAATCGATCATTCTGTTTTAATATTGAATATAATTGTATTAATATCTTATGCTGGGAGGTGATTACCTCCCCTTGACATATGCAAGTAAATGCACTTGAATTTGCTTATTTCGTCCATGTCACTTGTGGCAGTGTGCCGCGCTGACATCTCTTAGCTGTGAACTGGTCGAACTTCACTTTACTTGAATAAAACGCTCCGACAGTGTTCGGTTTGCTCTTTTCTGTGTAAGGGAGTTTTTCCCCAACTATTTCTGTTTCCCCTTATTGAATGTTCATACCGGAGATTTATATTGCTCATGTGAAAGGAACGGCAAGTTCACACTAGGCCGATCGGATCAAGTATGGCCGTGGCCTCTAGTTTTAATGAGTATGGTGATCCCCCCCCCCCCCCAATTTTTTGTAGGTGTCATCTTCTCTTAACCTGATGAAAAAAATACTGAAATTAACAAAAAAATCCTCTGCTGCCTTAAATGATTTTCTGAATAAAAGGCACCTGAATAATACTGTGTTACCGTACTGTTATTCAGAATATAAATAAACGGACCATGATGTGGTTTAATTCGAATGGTGATCACCATAAATGTACTCAAATGTACTAAATGTGGTCAAGTTCCTCCCACATACTGGTTGAAGTTGCCCATGCGAATATTTGCAGCGAGACCCGAAATTAGTGAATGACATCAATTTATTTTCTTGCCAAGTCGAACGTTACGCGTCGAACCGTATTTATCTCGCAACGAATAAAACTTATTGTACAAAGTAGATTGGGAAGTTTGATGAACGTCCTAGAATCGACTAACTTCACCCCGATAAAGAATGATTTGATATGCAGAACGTGCTAAATTATTTCTTCTCTTTGCTAGTAGTATTTTCACCAACCAAATACGATGAATGCACGTCAATGAATTTTAGTTTCACGTCAGTTTTGGAAGTACCGGGTAAGTGTGACATGGTAAAATAAGTATTGTTTGTACTCTGAGCAACATGTGTCATACACAATTTTGGGGAGATTTATTTTCATGGATTGCCGTCTGCCGATACTGTACCAAATATAGAGATCCACAAATGTAACAAAAAAAATGACTCTATTTGGAACATACTACAATGATAAAGTGTTCAATGGTCTCCTTTTGTTGGCAAAAGGTTACCTCTACCAGTGTAAGCTGAAGGGGAATATTTCCAGAATCAATCCTTTTAAATCTTTGCTATACAAATACTACGAAACTGAAATTCTTTATACAATGTTGACACGACCAATTCAAGACAAGGTGATCCTTTTGGAGTACTCAGATAAATTAAGTATTCAACCTGCTCGCTGTGATATTTCTCGTCAATGAGCTACTTTTCTTTTTTGTCGTTTTTTGTCTAGATTTCATTTTCACTATCACACAGCGAAATTACTTACGACTACATGTACATTAATATGTCCAAGGGTCCAGCGTTGGCTGTTTTCGTATATGTGAATTCTTTGTGATTGTATTATCTTTCTCGTCGCTCTATGAACCTGAATAAATGTTTAAAAAAAACCATCTGTCATACATGTATGTATTGTCCTACATCTGTGAAGAGCTTCACACTATTTCATAGCCTGCAGTGATAAGAGTATAATTTTACCCAACTGGGCTATGGCTATTTCCCAGGAGTCCGATTTCGTACCCATTTACGATTGTACATATGCTACCAACCTCTGGTTATTTCGGAAACCACTGACATGTTCACCATATAACTAACGGGAACGCAAAGTGGGGTTTCCGATTTATCCGGAACTGGCTGACATTCGGGGATTTCCAGTTCTGAAAGAACAGGTTGGGGAAATGTGAAGACTGACTTTTCATCATGACTAACGTCATTTCGTCGATCATTAAGTTCGGCTTTGTGATCATATACGGCATTCTGTGTTTCTTACTTGGACTGTTCATAAAAACAGCAAGAGATAAATCCAGCTGTTCATTGAATCCGAGCGAATTCGCCACCGCTGGTAGCGGTGGGGCGCACAAGGAGTGCGCCGTGTGTTTGGACCGCGAAGCGAACACTGCCGTGTTACCATGCGGACACGCCCAATTGTGCCGACAATGTGCTCGAGACTGTGTCAGTCGTAATGGACAGTGTCCTATATGTCGAAATACAGTTGAACAGATTCGGCGAATATACACGTGAAATTACTGCATACGTCTCGGTGTTATTATGCTACGGTGCTATATCAAATGTAGCCTGAATTTCAATCTAGTGTAGGCCTATATCGCGCAGGTACTGTATCTGAGATATTCCGCCCCAGGATTTGATACTCAGGATAACTGGTTAACAACCTATCACCTGTAACTTCTATTTCATAGGCCCATTCCACGATTCGGTATGTTTAACTATAGCTCCATCCTTCATGTTAACAGGTGATCAATCAATCTGTGATAGTACCGGTAATTGACAGCTGGAAGATTCCCCACACATCCGCGAAAATAGGCTGACAATATATACCGGAAGGAAAAACAGCTGATGTCATTTGAGGAAAGACTGAACCCGAGCATCAACGGCCAATGCACCGTTTCCATCTGACCTTGATCACCCATGCAAACGTTCCGGCATGGACGGCATGGACAGCATATATGGTTTTCATCTAAACTATCGATGGACATCATTCGTTTTGGCAGGTTAAACGGCGATACTTGCTGAAGTAACGATATATAGAGGTACCGTATAGCCAGGCCAAATGATTCATGCTCAGATGAGTTTCCATGTTACCGGTACTCCATGATAGGGCAGTAATAAGCCATGAAAGTTGAGGACCGGGAGATGAAAGAAACGTGTTTCTTGCAGATATTTATACAAAATTCTTTGTCAGCCTCCGTACGGAATAGTGTGTAATTGATTAATATGTTCATACCGTGTGCTCACCTGTGATTGTTTAAGATGACAAAACAAGATGTTTTTTCTGAGACGATGTAGACCTACAGGATTTAATGGTCCTGTCTAACTCTGAGGAAAAACTTGAGCACAAGTAGTACCATTGTTTAGTACCAGTACCAGTACTGGTTGTTTATTGAACTGCTTTAAACTTTGGGAAGAAAAGCAGAACTTGAGAGTCTTCAAGTTATTCAGCTACTGCAGATACTTTGGTCAACTATTTTGGCTAGATTTTATACCACCAGGTCTATAGTGAAGTTAAATATTATTTCTGATATTCTTATGTATGTTCAGATGTCATTTTCACAGAGTTTTTCAGATTTAGAGCATCACTGGCTGATAAAAACTTTATCCAGTACACCCGATATATGCAGAAGAAAATAGTTTAAGGCATAATTATCATATGTTTGCCATGTTCAGTTCCGTTCAGTTCAGTTCAGTCAGTTCCGTTCCGTTCAGTTCAGTCCCTCCTTTATATAGGAGCACCTCCGTATAGGAGCACATAATATACAATCAATTGGAACCACTCAACATTTATAGCTCAACTATCGTGCTGTGAAGTGAACATTTATACAATTCTACAATTGGATGAACTACTATCCTGAAAGTGCTGTGATAGTCTAACCATGTGAGCTTCCTAGCGGTGTATGCGATGTACTACAGTGTGAGTGGATTTATATAGCGGTCACTGAAAGTCACCCAGGTACTTTATTCCCCAAGTGCCTCCGCTGGCGAAGGTCTAGCATAGCAGCTAGTTCCACCATCAGTCCTTTTTACCCTGGACACCGAATCAGTCCAGCGCCTTGTGAATAGGCGAGTATATACATAAGCAGTCACTGGCGAGGGGCGAACCCACGCCAACTGTAGCACTCCGGGTCAGAGTCAAACACTCTAACTACTTCGGCTATGACACGCTTCCCATGTTGGCAAGAAATTCTAATTTTCTAGGCTCCCGTTCTTGCAGAAATTGTATTCACAGTATACATGTAAGTTGGGGACTTGCACACAAACTTCTCTTCCACTAGACCCCCTATGCCATTTAGATGCAGACACACGCATGACCTTGGTCAATGGCTTGGTTCACTGGCTTGGTTCACATGGCTGGATAGGGTCAATTGATAGGGTCAAATTCCAAGTCATTGTGTTTAAATAGAAGTGACCTGATGTTGGGTGTGTCCTGATAGGGGGAGGTACATGTATATAGTATGGTGCAATGAAAGGATGCATTCCAGCATAGCTCCAGTCCATCTAACCAAAAGGATTTTACATTGTATGTCAATACTGAACTTTTGTCATTTACTGCTGAAGGATATGCTTTCTGTAATCTGAAAAAGTAAAATATTTTACAAATATTGATGCAGAGAAGACATTATTTATCCATTCACTAAGTTGGTTTCATAATAAATAAGGAATCTGCCCCATCGGTTATTACAAGTTATTTTTGTAAATATATATGTATGTGTTACATGTACAATTACACTAATTCACTAGAGATGCTTGTTGAGAGAAATGTGTGAGACTGGACAAATTGTGTAACTTACACTCTTCATCATGGGACTGAAACATCAAAGAGTCAGTGGAATTATTCCAACAGCCTATTTTGACATTTAAACAGCCGCGTTTCAGTGCCTAAGGCTCTAGGGCGATTTCTACCGGGAAATAGGCCTACTAATTTTGACACTTGTGTAATAACGTGAATATACGGTACTCAAATATATGAAAATAAAATGGATTAATTGTACACTTCAATTATACCGGTCGCGAAAACATCGCTTTGTTACACAGAAATGTTGCAACTGATTGGCCTTTCATTTTTTTTATCTTTGGAAACTGGATCTGCTGTACAATTATCGTTATATTTGTCATTTATCATCACATAGAGCAATGTACTAATTTATATGCCGAGATCCATGTGCAAGGATCTTCCATTTGAAGAAAATATGATTGTTGCCTTAAACAAGCCCAGTAGTTCACAGTTTTGATGAGTCAAAGTTGCAGCAATGCACAAATTCCCATATTCTGTGATTGTCATATGTGGAATCTTACATCCTCGTTTTGCAGTATCTTTACTTATAGTAATACTATCGGGAGTAGTATACAACATGCATTTAAACGCTCATAACCCCCCAATGTTTTTTTTGACGTCACAATTGAGGGTGTGGCGCTATCTCTACACTATGGATGCAAGGGAGACAACTCGGGCATTGGGGGGTTATTGGGGGGGTTGGGGGGTTATTGGGGAGGTGTGCAAAAAAAAAAAAAGTTCCGGCAAAAAAAAAATAAAAATGTATTCATGCGCGGTGATGCGGTTTGGCCGCGGTTTTGGCGGTGATTCGGTCTCGGGGAAAAAACTTCCGCGGAGAAAAAGTAGTCCCTAGATAAAATGGTCCGATGGGGTCGAGTGAGGTATCAAAGTGAAGCTTAGGTGAAGGGGCATCTGATGGGCTGGGCGCGAGGTTGAACTATCGGCATTCTGCGCATGCGCGGAGGCCCAAGGGTATGGAAATAGACGTTTTGGAGCTAGGGAAGCCCCTAATGGACCAATGGGGTCGAGTGAGGTATCGATGTGAAGCATTCGTGAAGGGGCATCTGATGGGCTGGGTGTGGGGTTGAAATATCGGCATTCTGCGCATGCGCGGTGGCCCAAGGGTATGGAAATAGCGGTTTTGGAGCTAGGGAGTCCCTAATGGGCCAATGGAGTCGTAGGAGGTATCAAAGTGAAGCATTCGTGAAGGGGCATCTGATGGACTGGGCGTGGGGTTGAAATATCGGCATTCTGCGCATGCGCGGTGACCCAAGGGTATGGAAATAGACGTTTTGGAGCTAGGGGAGCCCCTAATGGTCCAATGGGGTCGAGTGAGGTATCAAAGTGAAGCATTCGTGAAGGGGCATCTGATGGACTGGGTGTGGGGTTGACATATCGGCCTTCTGCGCATGCGCGGTGGCCCAAGGGCATGAAAATAGCCTTTTTGGAGCTAGGGGAGCCCCTAATGGTCCAATGGGATCGAGTGAGGTATCAAAGTGAAGCATTCATGAAGGGGCATCTGATGGACTGGATGTGGGGTTGAATTAGGGTCATTCTGCGCATGCGCGGTGGCCCAAGGGTATGAAAATAGACGTTTTGGCATCTAGGGGAGCCCCTAATGGTCGAATGGGGTCGAGTGAGGTATCAACGTGAAGCCTAGGTGAAGGGTATTTGATGGCTGGGTGGCTGCATGTAAAATTTTTCCTGAAAAAAAAATACGGAACACGGACTTATCGAAAAACCTGGGAAAATGCCTATATGGGGTATGAGGGGTATATAGGTCGCCGGGCTTAACGGGGCTTGTCTATCAACAGAGTTATCTTCCCCTAGTTCCAGGGTGGGTGTATGTAAAAATTTTCCTGAAAAAATACGGAATACGGACTTTATCCTAAATTACGGGAAAATGCCTATGTGGGGTATGGGAGGTATAGGGCCATCCTGGGAAACGTACTTCTATACATTTGCGGTAGGGTTGTGAGGTCTCGTTTTACTCGTCTCGTCATTTAGAACATGATAGGAAGTGTCCCCGTGCGAATCGGTGAAATTTTTGAAAAAAGTCACCGAACCCCATATAGTCCCATACTGAGGGTATAGGGTCAATGTTTGTCCCCCTGGGAAACGTGCTTCTATACATTTGCGGTAGGGTTGTGGGGTCTCGTTTTACTCGTCTCGTCATTTAGAACATGATAGGAAGTGTTCCCGTGCGAATCGGTGAAATTTTTGAAAAAAAGTCACCGAACCCCATATAGTCCCATACTGAGGGTATAGGATCAATGTTTGTTCCCCTGGGAAACGTACTTTTATACATTTGCGGTAGGGTTGTGGGGTTTCGTTTTACTCGTCTCGTCATTTAGAACATGATAGGAAGTGTCCCCGTGCGAATCGGTGAAATTTTTGGAAAAGTACGATATAGCCTCATATAGTCCCATACTGAGGGTATAGGATCGATGTTTGTCCCCTGGGAAACGTACTTCTATGCATTTGCGGTAGGGTTGTGGGGTTTCGTTTTACTCGTCTCGTCATTTAGAACATGACAGGAAGTGTCCCCGTGTGAATCGGTGAAATTTTTGAAAAAGTACGATATAGCCTCATATAGTCCCATACTGAGGGTATAGGATCGATGTTTGTCCCCTGGGAAACGTACTTCTATGCATTTACGGTAGGGTTGTAGGGTCGCGTTTTACTCGTCTCGTCATTTAGAACATGATAGGAAGTGTCCCCGTGCGAATCGGTGAAATTTTTGAAAAAGTACGATATAGCCTCATATGGTCCCATACTGGGGTATAGGTTCAATGTTTATCCTACTGGGAAACCCACTTCTATACATTTGCGGTAGGGTTGTGAGGTCTCGTTTTACTCGTCTCGTCATTTAGAACATGATAGGAAGTGTTCCCGTGCGAATCGGTGAATTTTTTGAAAAAAGTCACCGAGGCCTGGGTAGGCCCATAGGCCTATACTGCATGGCTATGGGTGTATATGCCCATACGGGGTGGACATGTTGGAGTCTAGGTGGGCCACTCATGGTCCAATGGGGTCGAGTGAGGGCTTATTTTGAAGCTCTCGTGGAGGAGCACTTGACTACACTAATGGTTCGTCCGTGTTCAATAGTCTGCGCATGCGCGGTCTGGCCGTAGTATAGAAAACAGGCATTTTGGGTGCTATGTAGGGGTGTGTTTGGGTTAGAGATGAGCTAATCACGGTTCGAATGGGTCGTGTGAGGTGTCAAAGTGAAGCTTGTGTGGGGTAGAGTCAGAATGGTGTGTTTTTGAATGCATGTCGCGTTAATCTGCGCATGCGCAGTTGGTTGCAGTAAGTAAAGTGGCCATTTTGGGGCAGCGAAGGAAGTTATTTGGGGTCGAGATGGGCTAATCACGGTTCGAATGCGTCCTGAAAGGTGTCATCTTGTAGTTCTCGGGGGGTACACTCCGATTTGAGGGATGTTCGCGTCATCTGTGACGTCATCGGTGACGTCATCGGTACGAGTAGTAGCGAAAGTGGCCATTTTCGGGCAGTACATGGAAGGTATTTGGGGTCGAGATGGGCTATTCACGGTTCGAATGCGTCCTGGAAGGTGTCATCTTGTAGTTCTCGGGGTGTACATTCCGATTTGAGGGATGTCCGCGTCATCTGTGGCGTCATCGGTGACGTCATCGGTACGAGTAGTAGCGAAAGTGGACATTTTCGGGCAGTACATGAAGGTATTTGGGATCGAGATGGGCTATTCACGGTTCGAATGCGTCCTCGAAGGTGTCATCTTGTAGTTCTTGAGGTGTACATTCCGATTTGCGGGATGTTCGCGTCATCTGTGACGTCATCGGTGACGTCATCGGTACGAGTAGTAGCGAAAGTGGACATTTTCTGGCAGTACATGAAGGTATTTGGGGTCGAGATGGGCTATTCACGGTTCGAATGCGTCCTGGAAGGTGTCATCTTGTAGTTCTCAGGGTGTACATTCCGATTTGAGGGGTGTCCGCGTCATCTGTGACGTCATTGATGACGTCATCGGTACGAGTAGTAGCGAAAGTGGACATTTTGTGGGTGCGTGAGGGTGAGTTTGGTGTAGAGATGCACCATCCTTAGTCCGAATGCGTCTTGTGAGGTGTCATTTTGTAGCTCTCAGGGTGTACATTCCCAATTGAGGCATGTCCGAAGCATCTGTGACGTCATCGATGACGTCATCAGTAGGAGTATTAGCGAAAGTGAGCCTTTTGGGGGCAGTGCAGGAAGGTATTTGGTGTAGAGATGGACCATCCGCGTTGCGAATGCGTCGTGTGGGGTATCATGTTGTAGCTCTCGGAGTATAGACCCTGATTTCAGGGATATTTATAGCATCTGTGACGTCATTGGTGACGTCATTAGTACAAGTTGTAGCGAAAGTGGGCCTTTTTTAGCAGTGAAGGATGTTATTTGGTGCAGAGATGGACCATCCGCGGTCCAAATGGACCGTGTGAGGTGTCATCTTGTAGCAACGCCCACCAACACCATTCTTAATGCTTCAACGCCCTGGTGAAATACCTCAGAAGCTCTGATATTCCATGGAATTGTCACTAAATCTTCGTAATGCGGTGATGCCCGTCAACGCCCGTCGTTACACCTTAACACTCTAACATAACGCCATGATATAGACCAGAGAGAGAACAACAACAACAACAAGGATGACACATGAGAGAACAACAACAACAAGAAGTTTTTATCATATATTTTATTTTTCCCAATGTTACATCACACCCACGCTGGGGGAGCCGCGTTGGGTATATTTACAATTCAAGAAGATTCTTATCCAATCAGAGGCCACCATTTGCATGTTTCATATTCGTTGCTGTCCGTTAGATGTATTCTTGTCAATCAGAAGTCTCCATTTCAGAAAGCGCCATCTGAACCGTTTATTCTAATCATCGTCGGGCAGGCCAGGATACCGTTGAGGCAACATATCCTCAGATAGTTTTTGCGCATTCTGAGTATCTATCAGTGCATGGATGAATACTTTCATCCGATGGAGGTGGTGGTCAGTTTAACCACGAAGAACGCAACATTGGTCATTATCTCCACTATCCACTTGGTGTTACAATTCAGGAAGACTTGTCCAATCAGAGGCCACCATTTGCATCTGTCATATTCGTTCCTGTCCGTTAGATGTATTCTTGTTCAATCAGAAGTCTTCATTTCAGAAAGTTCCATCTTCGGCCATGTTCGCTCTGAACCGTTTATTCTAATCACCGTTGGTCAAGCCAGGATACCGTTGAGGCAACATATCCTCAGATAGTTGTTTGCGCATTCTGAGAATCTATCAGTGCCTGGGTGAATACATTCATTCGATGGGTTGGTCGGTCAGCTTGGTCACGAAGAACGTAACATTGGTTACCCTCTCCACTTTCCACTTGGTGTTGGGGCGTTGTTGCTGGGCCCATTCCGAGGGATCCACGTTGGCCAGGTTCTCCAGCATCGTCTCTAGCGACGCCCGGTTAATGATGGTAAACGGTTGGTCAAATACCCGGATATTACTGCTCGGGTAAAAGTATCGGACTTGATCTGTCTCCTTATGCTGCAGCACATAACCAAACGCCAGATTTAATTTGAAGGACGTTGCTTGGTCATTGAAGATGGCTTCCACGTAGCTGCCTAGACGGGCGAGGTCGGTCAGTCGAAAATTGTAGATATCGTGAATAGGGCGATGACGGTAGAAACAGTGCCGTATCATGGACCAATGGCGCCGATAGATGTCACTCACTGGATGGGCGCCCTGTAAAAGATCGCTAGGAACATTTATGGGCTCGTCCAGAAAATGTTCGATGTTGTCAGGCGTATGACTCGAAACCGTAACGGTGGGGTCCGGCTGGATATCCAGGCCCTCCTGGACCGTGGTATAGGCAGGCTCTTCGTCATCGCATCACCAGTGGCGTTCGTCTCTCCGGGTTCAT
>JAVTVY010018415.1:0-76113 GCA_036873755.1 Hanleya hanleyi
GTGTTGATATCGCCCACGATGTGGTTGTCCACCACGTCCGAGTAGACGTAGAGTCCGTACATACCCGACTTCATATCCATCGGGATCTCGCCATGGTGTTCGGTGGGACCAGCGAACGTCCGTAGATCGAAACCCAGCATTTGCTGTACGATAGGACTCAGTACCACACTCGCGTTGGCGGTGACGGTAAGCTGTGCCTTGTCGTTGTGTGCGTTGTAATCGAAGTCCACGTGATTCTTGAAGGGATAGGCTTGGATGGGTTTTGAACTATTCGTGACCTGCCGTAGAGCCTTATAATGCAACAGTCTTGACAGCCCACCGATGAACTCCTTGGGAGTATCGTATTGGCCTTCGGGGAGAGTGAGTCGGGTGTCTTTTCCTTCGTAGGTCACCTCGTACCACACTTCATTGGCTCGCACGTTGTACCACGAGTAAGGGTACTGAATATCCACCAGTCCACATTCCCACTGGCCAGGTAAATGCAACGGTTGTGGTAATTGAGTCACATACTTGGCCACGGTGTTGTCAGGAAACACATCCAGCGAACTGTTACTGGGTAGCGTGAGGTAAAACATGGCGACTGAGCTGTCCTGCTTCTGCACCGGGTTTTAATAGGTGTTCCAGACCTTGGGTGGTTGTGTCCGGCGTCGTGTTCGTCGCGTTGACTTGCTACGTGTCACGGCTCTGGAGATGTGCGGTGTCCTGATCAAGGGTGGTTTTTTAAAGGTCTGAAAAGAAAGTGCCCGTTGTGGTGGTGGAGTTTTGGGGGGTGACTCCGGTTCCCATTCGGATTCCCAAGGTTGTGGAATCTGTCGTGGTGCACGACTCGGCGATTGCTGGGTTTGCTACATAAAGGCCCAGCGGTGGGGGTTCCCACCAATTCCTGTGGTACATGCATGTCTTTCAAGCCTTGAGCGAAGACCTCCCATCCTCGAGGATCCGTGTGCGATCTGCGTTTACGCATCAGGTCATTCACTAAATCGGTCATGTGGGTGCCGGGAACCACCTGATTCTGTACCAGGAGTTCGCCTTTATCTTTCCAAGTCATATTAGGATTCTGTTTCATCCGTTGTAATACCAGGCCAGCTTGTTTCTTGAACGATGCAGGTACACTCTTCAGCACTTCGTCTTCCACCCACTGTGGGGCTGTGGGGGCTACCCCTGGTAATGGCGGCTGTTGGAGCGGTGCTGAGGTCGGCGGTGTGTCACGTGGTGGTGGTGGTGGTGGTGGGGTAGAGAGGGTTTTGTATTGGTCCATGAACGTCATGTACCGTTGAAGCGTCTCATTGTACCGTTGTACTTTCTCACTGTCGCTTAACCCCGGTCTCTGTAAGATCTGTTGCATCTCTCCATCGAGGGTGTTTATGGTCTTCACCGTAGGTGGCACAGGGTAGGGCGATTGGAGGTTTTGAAGCAACCGTGGTTCGACGAGGACCATTTTTTTCGTGTGGTTCATTGTCGGCCGAAGAGTCCACCCAATACTGGACCCAACACGGAAGCGGCCAACGGTGCTAAGATGGCCCCGAGAAAGCCGCCTTTCTGTAACACCTTTTTCTTTTGTGTTTGTGGGACCCGCTTATGGACTAGGGTTCGGAGACCTGTCTTATGCTTGGCCAACTTGGTCTTCTGAGCCGGAGTCAGTGGTACGTTGCCTTTTAACAGGTTGTACCCGATCTCGCACAGACAGCGTACAAGGTCAGGGTCCGCACCGCGTACAATGGTTCGGACCAACTCGGGTGGGGCCGTCTTCAATACACGGAGCGTGGGAGCGTGCTTCCGTACTCGCGCAGACATCATGTACAACTAATGGCAGAACCCACAACTCTGCTCTTTTTATCCACCTCAGAGACAAAGTCAACCCTGCTGTGGTATTCATTCTTTTTATTATCTCCATCATCAAACACACACACACTCCAGCTGGGGGCGCCACTGTGGGTGTGTTTACATTATTTTTGCAAGTACACGTGGTGGGTCTCTCCGGGAAAGATGCCGGTCCGTAGTCGAAGGTGGTCGGGGGTGGCTTGCTTGAGGTCGAAGAGCATATACCCGTGCTGAGGGGTTGTGGCATCTTTAAAGGCTTCCAACGCAAACGGTGTGCGGCCGGGATATATCTGTCTCGCCAGGTGCAGCAGTTGAGTGGTATCTCTCGGGTTTTTGAAGACCACCAGGTAGTGGGCATTTAAGCTGATGTTCCGATGTTCTTGGTTTTTACTGAACAGATTCTGCACAATGTAGATGATGCTGAGCCGTCGATGGTGGCTGCCTTTGGTAAAGAGTTGGGTGACCCGCGCATCCGTCTCCGCCATGAGATCATCCAGAACCACCAAGGTGTCGGGTTCCAAATCGGCCAGGTTGGGTAGGCCTTCCACGAACGTGATGTGGGGCATTGCTGCATACGCTTCCTGCCATTCTCCGTAACACCACACGACTCGGGCAATAGGTGGGGTGATCATGCTGTCGGCGTGTTGAATGAGCTTCCGGACGAAGTGCGTTTTGCCGGAGCCCGTGGGTCCTGCGATGAGACACGTGAAGGGATGCTGCCACCGTGGGTCCATGGTTCGAGGTGTATCCGTTGTCGTGGTAACCCGCTCTTGTAAATTTGTTACGAGTGAACTGGAGTGGTGGTGGGTACAACGTCGGTCGTCGTCTGTACACTGTGAGTGATGATGGGGGTGGGTACAACGTCGGTGGTCGTTGTCTGTTCACTGTGAGGGATGAAATCTGGTGGGTCTTGAGACGTAGTGGGTGTTCTGGGTGTAGGTGTAGAGCTTGGTGTGGAGCTCGTTGTGGCTTGTACACGGGGTGTGGTGGTGGTGACTGGGCTCGATACGGGGTTGACTGGTGCTCTCTGTAGACCGGTTTCGCTGGTGGCTGGTGTTCTCAATTGGTTAAGTAACGTGCTGACATAGGCCACGTCGTAAAACACACCTCCGTACAGCACACTCAGCAGGGTTAGCACTATCACCACAAAGCCCACTTGCGCTTTGCGCGTTTTGGGAGACGCTGTGTTCAGAGACAGCTGCTGTTGGTCCATAGCGCTGTGGTCGGACGTGGAATGAAGGAGGACGGCAGTGGTGTCTGGCTTTATAGTCGTTTCACCTGGTTGGCCGCGACCCAGGAATTGAAAGAACTGGGCCAGCCTTGCCATTTGACGAAATGAAACAGTTTGCCACGTCGACGTTCCGTCTTCAAAATCTGCTCCACCGTGTAGTAGTCTTGCTGTGTTTTTACGACAGGCTGTAATTCCGTCTCGTAAAACGTCCCTAGCAACGGTTCTCCTTGAAGATCTTCCAGTTCATAGACTCGCCGCTGTCGGGGTAGGCGCCGTTTAATCAGGAAGTGCTCATCGCTCCAGTTGGGCAAGTAACTTTTCTCGAAGTTGCCCTTGACTTTACTGATCCGTACAGGGTCCCCGACCTTGTACACCGCCTTCGTCGTTCGCTGCGATGGCCTGGGGTACAACACACGCCGGACTTGGGCTTCATTGCGTTGGGTCACGGTAATGGGGGCTCTCTCTATACTCCGGTGATAGGCTCGATTGTAACCCCTCGCCAGTTTCGGGAGAACATCGATGTACCGCCTTGTATTCTTATAGGTGAAATATTTATACATGCGGCCTTTGAATGTCCTGTTGAACCTTTCCACCACGCAAGCCTTGGTCTCGTTGTACACCTTCTGGGCTTTCAGAAACTGTTGGAACGGTCTGTTGAGGAATTCCGTGCCTTCGTCGGTTTGCAAATACAAAGGTTTGCGTCCGGTCTTGAAGATGTCTTTGAACGCCGCTATGGGATTTGCCCCCGTTTTCGTCCGGATGGGTACCACCCACGCATACTTGGATAGGATATCGATGCACGTCAAGATATATCGATTCCCATCGTTGTGTTTGGCAAAGGCGCTCATATCGACCAAATCCGCTTGCCACTGGGCATCTATTCCTCCCACGATGACCCGGTTCCGTAGAAAATGGCGACGGACAGATCGATGTAAGGTATAGGTGTCTTGTTTTCTTAACCAATCTCGGACTTGGGCACGTTGTATCCCCTGGGGTTTGGCCGCTCGATAGAGAGCCGACAAGGCACTATAGGCCGCCGGACTGTCGGGACTGTGGTATAAGTTATCCAACACCTTCTCCCAGCGCTTCATGGTGACAAAATGATGATGGACCCTGGCTCTATCGTTTATTTATAAGGGGTATATCTTGGGCCGGAGTTTCTTTCTGATTTTCTTCGTGGGCTTCCACAGTGTCCATGGTCAATGACCAGTCCAACTCGTCTGATGACCGCTTGATAAGCACTTCATCCACATCTACCACGGCATCTTCCAATGCAGACCATAGATCAGGGTGAAGGGTAAAATGCACTGTACCCCCATCTAGCCGAGCCAATTGAGCAAAGAAAGGACCGCGTCGGATGTACACATCGTGACACAAGTGGATGAGATCGCCGTCCAGTTCACCAGACAACACCCGTTTGAATTTGGTCCAGGCCTCTCGGGACAGACGAATGTGATCCGGGCACGGTTGTGTAGGGTCCGTGTCTCCCACCTCCTCCATGATATCGACCGTATCCGCATACACGTGCAGGAAAACCTCGGGGGTCAAGCTGAGATACGCCAGTATTATATGCTCCGCCATGGTCAGTACGTGAATGGTACCAGAGTTGACTGTCTCCCGTATTTATAGGGACAACCCCGTGAGATCAAAGGATCAGGTGGTCATGTCACTGGGCTGACTGAGTCTAGCCGGGTAATCAATGGCATCGTCGTCGGGTTCATGGCTAGACAGCTGTTCATGGGGTTCTGCCGCCGCTTCTCTCAGGGCACGAGCCCACTCCAACTCGTCTGATGATCGCTCGTCCGGTGTAAACAGCTGGTCCACAATAGGCACCACTTTCTCCAAGGCTGTCCACAGATCGGGGTCTAGGGTGAAGCCTCGCGTAGGGTCTTGGTAGCGGCCCAGGCGTGGGAAGAAGGGTCCACGGTATACGTAGATGGCATTGTCTATGTGGATGACGTGTCCATCGAGCTCGCCGCTCAACACCCGTTTAAATTTGGTCCAGCCGTCACGGTGTAGCGTCACCGTATTCGATACGGTCTCAGCGGGCGACCAGCAAACTCCACGGTCTTCCACCAGGGTGACTTTATCTTCATAGACGTGTAACCCCACCCGGGGTGTAAGGGGCAGGACGGCTCGTAGGACGGGTGACATGCTTGCTCCAATGACGATCGGTGAATGACACACACTCTGTCTGACCCTCGTATTTATACTGTCAATACCACAGCGCCAGGGTCAATAGGGCACAGACTAGTGTGAGGCCAACCAGCCGTCGCAGGTTCCGGCGTGAGCGCTCCTGGTCCATAGCCCGAGCATCAAGGATGGCTGTCATAGTCCAGTAGTGGTGAGTGATGGCACGCCTCTCCATCGAGTGCACTCTGTGGAGGACCGCTTCTGTGAACTCGTTCAAGATCTGGCGTCGCCCCTCGTTGTCGTCGCCATATGCAAACATGGACCGGACCACTGCTCGGTAACCCGTGAATGAATTCACCACGGTGGCATGCTGTAAAATGCGAGTCGCATAGGGCTGGATCTCCGCCATGGCTCTGCAACCGTAGAAATGAAAGTGTGGGATCCAGAGGGACGTGTTTTATAGACCAGATGTAGCTCTACGGGTGTAGTCCGTGATACGTACTATTCTGATGGGTTAGTCCAAAAAAGGGAGCAACAACAACAACACAGATTACAGGTCAATCCTTTTTATTATGCGTGAACATCATAGGAGTGCATGTACTGACCTGTCTGTGTGGGTTTCCCACAATGGCGTTCACCTTCGTGTCTTTTCGGGTACGTCCGTGTCTTTTCGTTAAAGTCCGTGTATTTTCGGTAAAGTCCGTGTCTTTTCGGATCGGTGACGTCCGTGTCTATCATCCGGATACTTCGTGTCTGCGCAATGCGGCTCAGTCGTACACCAGTACACCAGTCTCCATCCTCGACTTGGGGTAGAGTGTGCTAAAAATAGATTACCAGCTAGCGTGCTATAAAAGGGAAGCGGCCTTGCCGTTTCATCAGACACGCTATCAACCACCAAGATGTTCACTTGCACAACTTGCCAGAAGCAGTTTACTCGTCTAGATAATTTACGACGCCACGAGGCCTCCACCCACAACGATGCACGGTATACTTGTATAACCTGCGCACGGTCATTTAATCGGGAGGATCAGTTACTGCGCCACGAACGTTCATTCCACGAGGGCGCGACGCAACAATGTAAGGATTGTGGTCAACTCTTCAAACGACGCAGTCAGTTAAGACGGCATCAGCGTTTGATTCATGTCCCGTCTCCACGGTTTTGGCGACAACTTCCTACTGAAGAGGAGCCGCGGAAGGTCAGACCCAGTGAAGATAAGCCCGGGGAGACGAACGCCACTGGTGATGCGATGACGGAGAGCCCGCCTATACCCACAGTTGGGAAGAGCCTGGATTTCCAACCGGACCCCACCGTTACGGTTTCGAGTCATACGCCATACACTCGACCCCACTGGACCAGTAGTAACTCCCCTAGCTCCAAAACGGCTATTTCCATATCCTTGGGCCACCGCGCATGCGCAGAGTGACGCTAGTTCAACCCCACACCCAGTCCATCAGATGCCCCTTCACCTAGGCTTCACTTTGATACCTCACTCGACCCCACTGGACCAGTAGTAACTCCCCTAGCTCCAACACGGCTATTTCTATACCCTTGGGCCACCGCGCATGCGCAGAATGACGCTAGTTCAACCCCACACCCAGCCCATCAGATACCCCCTCACATAGGCTTCACATTGATACATCACTCGACCCCACTGGACCAGTAGTAACTCCCCTAGCTCCAAAACGGCTATTTCCATATCCTTGGGCCACACGAGTTGTCTCCCTTGCGTCAGTGTGTGCAGATGGCGCTATGATCGACGCCGTGATGTGGAAAGGGCGTCCCCACACCATCCTGGAGCCGCCATTTTGTTTGTTGATTTTCTGCGGAGATACACGGGACAATAAACGCTCGACCCTAGGGTGGTACAGGTGCTAGACTGATGCTATTAACATGGTACAACACCTATAGATTATGTTTATTATTATTATATGGCTTAGACGTTTTTTGAGGGTAATGTGAGGGTTTTTTCTCCCCGTGACCTCCCCACCGCCTCGTTTGCTCCCTTGCGCCGCCATTTTGAACCACACCACCACCACCCACAAGCCGCCATTTTAAACCCACCACCACCACCCACAAGCCGCCATTTTAAACCCACCACCACCTCCCACAGGCCGCCATTTTAAACCCACCACCACCTCCCACAAGCCGCCATTTTAAACCCACCACCACCACCACCACCCACAAGCCGCCATTTTAAACCCACCACCACCACCACCACCCACAAGCCGCCATTTTGAACCCACCACCACCACCACCACCCACACTTGCACTCAGTGACCCCTGTGACGTCATATGCAAATTTCTGAGGTCAAATTTTACTCGCTTCTGATTGGCTGTCACCTCCTCATTTCCTCCTCAATTATGCAAATTTCTGAGGTCAATTGTCCCACTCCCACATCAACCACCATCTACACATGCCTTGATCACGTGATCAAGTTCCTCCTCAATCCTCCACAATGTGACGTCATTAAGTAGGTCAATATGACTCAATTTCACCTTTCTATACTACTACCGTTGGCATTGGTGTCTTTTGTGATAAGAGAAAATGAAGGGAAATTAATTATTCTAATCTTTGCTAAATTGATTCAAATGTTTTCTGCCTAACTGGTCGTGTGTAGACAAATTAAAAAGGTGTACAGTAAGGGAGTATATTATTATGGTGAAGTCCAAGAAATTATAGATATCAAAAATGGAATTTTTCATTTCAATAATCTAATAAATATGACGCCTTGTTCTGGAAACATCAAGAAGGCTCGTCTTTATAACGTAATTGTCTCGGGACTTATTCCAAGACAGTTGAGTAGATGTACTGAATCCATCAGGTCCCAATGTTATGGGAAAGCATTAGTACCGTACGTTGTCAAGTAAGTATGGGTATTACTCACGGCCTAACATGGAAAAGACATAAATAAAAACTATTCGGCTCCTTCGGAGTGTAGGCTCAGCCTTTCCGGCTCAGGAAAACCGACATAGCCCGACTGAATTATTGCTAACTTCCATTGAAAATAGGTCTTTTTCATTATTGACTCGGAAATTCTTTAGTGGACGACGGCTGAATACGGAATGTCAGATCTGACGCTTGCTATATCGTGAATAAGCTGTCACATACGATGGAAGAAGACACATTTAACGGCGTAATCTTCGAAAAATCATGTGACCCACAGCCGGACATACTGACTGCATTGTCCAAGGCCACCGATTCTCTGATCTGGTGATGTTTCTGTATGAAATACATGGGTAGATGCTCATCTCGAACCACGTGACCACATGGCCCATAAAATGCTGCCCAATTACAACAGATGCTTGTTCAAACTGTCCAGCGACGCACCGTGCAGCGAAACTAATCGTCGCAAAGAAGTTCAAAGATACTGGGCTCTTTGTGAAGGCCAGCACAAGTAATTAAATGTGTGTATCTCTGAGATTTGGAGCGTGATGTTTTGTCGCGGCCAGCGTAGCATGGAAGGAACGTTCTTTGTTCCGTCAAATTTATCGAAAATTTGAACATATCGTTTTCGAACCAGCTGCCATGACAGACAATCACCCCGCAGACACTGAAAATGCTCTAAAACCCCATGGGAGGCACCCGAAAAAAAGCTGTCGCAATATTGCTGCATGCAGACACTGTTCCAGTTTTTTTGTATATGTTTCTTTGTCAAATAATCCGAAAAGAATTTAAATATATATGATACCAACCATTCCTTCCTGGGATGAATAACAGCCAATCAGCGGATGCCCTGTTTTCTGCAGTTTTTTTTATCTTCTATCCACAATTGATAGTGGCTAAAATTAGACAAAAGTCATCCGATATTATTCATATTTCTATGGTGAAGTGGTGACACACAAATGTGCAAATATTAGCACCCTTGGTCCAGCAGTTGCAAAGATGCCAGGATGCAGCCATATCTCCAATTGTGCAAAAATGCAACATTTCCTTGTATCATCTAATCTCAATAAACATTTCCATATCTTCAGATAAAGACCCTGGAATGATATATTCTATTGTTCCCTATTTTATCATTTATCTGTCAGCTAATATATCCAGGTGGATCTTCACATATCCCACATTCCAGTAGTCAGAAAAAAATGCACTCCACCCCATTCCTTCATCCCAAAGCCTATATTTAAACTTCATACACTAAGTGGTGCCAAAAGTATTGAATAGCAAAATGATTACTCTGACAAAAATGCCGACAAACCAGGCTATTCCCACACAAGAATTGGTATAACTAAGAATATGGCCATGAAATATGGTGCATATAAACTTCGAGTTAAGATCCTCAAATTGGAGGGGTTCTGCTTACCGATGGGAAGCTTTAGTTAGACTGGAATCTACATGTAGGTGATGATCATTTCTGTCACAATGCTCATGATATGGGCTGACTAATTAGATAAGTGTTGAAAAGCTCATAGACCAGTCTAAGAGTGTATAAAAGCCCTAACAGGAATGCCATGCCATTCGAACAATGCAGCGAGCTCCGACAGCTAATTAACGGACAAGATTTCCACTTACGGCTCCACTCAGGCCTCTGGAGTCTTTTGTTTACAACTGAAAACAGTGCGATTAAGAAGATTGCAAGTGCCCTAGAATGCACCTACATCCGTTTCCAACAACAACAACAACAACAAATTGTTGAAATTTGACTTTAGGTTATTCCTTACTTATTATGTAGTAACTTTGGCCGGCACCCTATTCCCAATATTTCGCTGCAACAAATGACCTACGGTGTTGGAAAGACTGATTTATTCTGTCAAATTTATCGGGAATTTGAACATATGATGAGCGGATCGTTTTCGAACCAGCCGCCATGACAGACAGTTACTCCACAGAAACTGAAAATGCCCTAAAACCCAATGGGGGTACACGACGAAAAGATGTCCCAATATTGCTGTCTGCAGGCACTGTTCCAGCTTTTTTGTATATTTTTCTTTGTCAAATAATCCAGAATGACTTTAAATATATATAATACCAACCATTCCTTCCTGGGACGAATAGTGGCCAATCAGCAGACGCCTTGTTTTCTGCAGTATTTCAGGGCTATACACTATACACAATTAATAGTCGCGTCTAACCTATGATACTATGCCGGACGTATGCGATTCACATAGTGAGATTGAATATGAGCTGCTATTCCGTGTAAGCTAAAGTGATATTGTCCGTATGTTCAAATGATGAAGATTACATTTGAGACATTTGAGCATGGACAAATGGACATATTGAATAGCCTGTTGACCAACGCTTGGAGTATTGACAATGTAATGGCGACCACTGGCCTATTGTTGCTGATGTCACTTCATCAATCCTGATCAAATGACCATTGCATATAGAACGATGCAAATTGTACGTGCCTCTCTTGAAAGAATATTTGAAGTGAGCTGGACTGAACATGGCGTTTGGATATCAATCATAGCCCTACACTCAAAATAAAATTCCGTTTACTCGAACGGAAAAAATCCGTCCCCAGGGAATCAAGGGAATATTCCGTTATTGTAACGGATTCCTATTTTTAACAGATTCAACGGATTTTACTATCCGTTAAATTTAACGGAAAAGTCCGTCCCCAGGGAATCGAGGGAATATTCCGTTATTGTAACGGATTCTTATTTTTTAACGGATTCAACGTCGGGCCCTTGCTGGTAACCGGAAATTTATTCAATTTTATCCCATGCAAACTGGGTTTATATTGAGTGGACTTTTTCACGTAACTCTAACGTCCGAGTTAAGAGAATAATCCTCTCAGTATATAGATCATCGGAATCGTTCGTAATATCCAATGTTTAATGATTTTAACTCAAACCGCATTGATATTGACTGCGCTGATTAACTCTCATGTGGTTTTTAATTCAGTGCTTTCTCTTTGTCGAGGAAGAAATTAAAAAAAATTAAAATTCTATCGATCGGACAGAGTCGGACATGTTTGGCATATAATTCCGATATTGCTCATTAATCGCAAACGTAATTATACATGTAGATAAATTTTAAAATTACAATTTCCTGCTCATAAAAGTAAAAGAAATGAGTAGGTTCATTTAAGTTCGATAACTCTTGGTGCGGTGATGCCCACGACGGCCCGGTGTGGTTAGGTTAATGTGGAGATGCCTACACAGCCCAATTCAGAATGTGGGCTTCCCAGTACTTAACCCACTTGGGGCCAGTGTAGGGTTGCCCATGCCCCCACAGCCCGCGACATGCCCACGTTTGCCCAGGTGGGACCAATGATTACTTGCTGACTGATGGGATATTCCGTTGATGTAACGGATGAGTCCGTCAGTGCAATACAACAACGGAAGATTCCCTTACTATAACGTACTATTTCCGTTTATATAACGGATTAATCCGTTAAAACTACCTAACGAATAGTAATACGTTAAATTTTAACGGATTATTATTTTGAGTGTATGGGACATGTATAGTCTGGTAAACAGTGATGGCGAATTCATTGATTCCAAAGAGTTTTGTAAAAACACCTTTCTTGGGATAACAACTCAACAATTGAAACGCGTAAAATGATCACCATAAATATTCAGTCGAGAATCTGGCTATTTATTCCTGAACACGGTTTGCCGGGTGAGTAGGATTTAACGTCGTTTTCAACATTTTTTCAGTCATATCACGACAGTGCCTACATGTGCCAGAACACGAGAGTGTCCACAGTTCCTATTTATCCTTGACACTGATCAGCCCAGCAAACACAGCAACCTGTCACCCATCCAAGTATCGACCGAGCTCGACGTAACTGTGGTGATCTGACGAGAACCGGTGTGCCCAACGTGATACGCCGTACTGAACACGGTTTGCCGGGTGTTTATAAAACGAAGACCGAAGACCCAAAAACGAAGACCTTTCCCCAAAAGAGCCCCTCAAGTGGGTCTTCCATCTTCGGTCTTCGTTTTATCAATGGCCCTATCAAAACACATGGGCGTTTATAAAACGAAGACCCTGGCATTTTTCGACCGGGGTAGGGCTGTGAGGGCCCAGGGGTGAGGGGATGCAGTAATCAAGGTCCGCCGGGAAATTTGGTCCGCTTTTTATGCCCAGAGCGGACGATAATTCCTGATCGATTATAACTCGATAATAACGTCCGCCCTGGGTTAAAGCATGGTCGAACGTCCTCGGGGTTGTCATTGCTGCATGCAGGCTCTTCCATCTTCGGTCTTCGTTTTATCAATGGCCCTATCAAAACACATGGGCGTTTATAAAACGAAGACCCTGGCATTTTTCGGCCGGGGTAGGGCTGTGAGGGCCCAGGGGTAAGGGGATGCAGTAATCAAGGTCCGCCGGGAAATTTGGTCCGCTTTTTATGCCCAGAGCGGACGATAATTCCTGATCGATTATAACTCGATAATAACGTCCGCCCTGGGTTAAAGCATGGTCGAACGTCCTCGGGGTTGTCATTGCTGCATGCAGGGTCTTCCATCTTCGGTCTTCGTTTTATCAATGGCCCTATCAAAACACATGGGCGTTTATAAAACGAAGACCCTGGCATTTTTCGGCCGGGGTAGGGCTGTGAGGGCTCAGGGGTGAGGTGATGCAGTAATGAAGCTCCGCCGGGAAATTTGGTCCGCTTTTTATGCCCAGAGCGGACGATAATTCCCCATCGATTATAACTGGATAATAAGGTCCGCCCTGGGTTAAAGCATGCTCGAACGTTCTCGGGATTGTCATTGCTGCATGCAGGGTTTCCATCTTCGGTCTTCGTTTTTGTCAATGGCCCTATCAAAACACATGGGCGTTTATAAAACGAAGACCCTGGCATTTTTCGGCCGGGGTAGGGCTGTGAGGGCCCAGGGGTGAGGGGATGCAGTAATCAAGCTCCGCCGGGAAATTTGGTCCGCTTTTTATGCCCAGAGCGAACGATAATTCCCGATCGATTATAACTCGATAATAACGTCCGCTCTGGGTTAAAGCATGGTCGAACGTCCTCGGGGTTGTCATTGCTGCATGCAGGGTCTTCCATCTTCGGTCTTCGTTTGATCAATGGCCTTACCAAAACACATGGGCGGTTATAAAACGAAGACCCTGGCATTTTTCGGCCGGATAGGGCTGTGAGGGCCCAAGGGTGAGGGGATGCAGTAATCAAGCTCCGCCGGGAAATTTTGTCCGCTTTTTATGCCCAGAGCGGACGATAATTTCCTGTCGGAAGTAGTAGGAGGTCTATATCGGGGCGCCACCTGTCTTGTGACAACTTCCTGTTCCGGTCACGTGACGGTAAGCATGGAAATACCCGGATGTAAGATGAGGACCCGGATGTAAAATCACAGTACCCTGATGGAAGACAGAGGAACGGCGGGAAAACCCCACTTGGAAACCCGGATGTTGACAAGATCCCGAATGTAAAATCCACTGCCCACACATACACACACACACACACACACACACACACACACACGCAATGCGGCTCAGTCGAAACACCAGTACATCTGGGTCCTCGACTTGGGGTAGTTAAACTGAGTGTGCTAAAAATAGTTCACCAGCTAGCGTGCTATAAAAGGGAAGCGGCCTGGCCGTTTCATCAGACACTCTGTCAACCACCAAGATGTTCACTTGTACTACGTGCTCGAAGTCATTCAATCGTCTGCACGACTTGCGCCGCCATGAGGCTACCAAGCACGAAGGAATCGCCCGGTATAGCTGTACGATACATGTACACTGTCGTTTCAGCGCCCGGATCATTTACAGCGCCACGAACGTTCAATTCATGAGCCACCCACGCGTCCATGCGAAGAATGTGGTCGGCTTTTCAAACTGACCAGTCAGTTGCTGCGACACCAACGCACACGACACCCTGTCCCGCAGCCACGTTTGCAGGAAGAGGAGCCCGTAGGCACCAGTATCGAGACAGCGGGAACTCCCACCCATCGCACGAGGGCCGATGATGATGATGTCGCCCTAATTCAACAGTCAAATTTCGACTACAAGACCATGGGCCAGATTTTGCACGACGTGGAGGGCAAAGTACACTCCATGGACGAACCCATAAATGTTCCTAGCGATCTGTTACACGAAGACCATCCAGTGAGTGACATCTATCGGCGCCATTGGCCCATGATCCGGCACTGTTTCTACCGTCATCGCCCTATTCAAGATATCTACAATTTCCGGCTGACCGACCTCGCCCGTCTACGCAGCTACGTGGAAACCATCTTCAACGATCAAACTGCCTTCAAGTTGAATCTGGCGTTTGGTTATGTGCTGCAGCATAAGGACACAGACCAAGCCCAATACTTTTACCCGAGCAGTAACATCCGGGTATTTGACCAACCGTTTACCATCATTAACCGGGCGTCGCTAGAGACGATGCTGGAGAAACTGGACACCATGGACCCCTTGGAATGGGCCCAACAACAACGCCCCAACACACAATGTCTCTTGGTTGTGTTTATATTGAATGGGTCTGAGCATATTGATGCGATGAGAGGAAGTTTTCGGAGAGAACGTAATTCTACACTGTACACACACACACACACGCGCGCAATGTGGCTCATGAAAACCCCGGATGTAAGCTGAGGACTCGGATGTAAAACCACAGTACCCGGATGGAAGACGGAGGAACGACGGGAAAACCCCACTTGGAAACCCGGATGTTGACAAGATCCAGGATGTAAAATCCACTACCCACAAACACACACACGCGCGCGCAATGTGGCTCAGTCGTACACCAGTACATCTCGGTCCTCGACTTGGGGGTAGTTGAACTGAGTGTGCTAAAAATAGATCACCAGCTAGCGTGCTATAAAAGGAAAGCGGCCTGGCCGTTTCATCAGACACTCTGTCAACCACCAAGATGTTCACTTGCACAACTTGCCAGAAGCAGTTTACTCGTCTAGACAATTTACGTCGCAACGAGACCGCCGCCCACAACGGCGGACGGTATACTTGTATAACCTGCGCACGGTCATTTAATCGGGAAGATGCTTTACTGTCCCATGAACGATCAATTCATGGGTCAAGCGTCCATGCGAGGAATGTGGTCGAACTGATGACGGAGAGCCCGCCTATACCCACAGTTCAGAAGAGCCTGGGGGGGGGAGGGATTTGGCTTAATGTCACAATCAAGGTTGTTTCACTAATATGGTGACAGTCAGTTTGGTTGGTGGAGGAAGCCGGAGTACCCGGAGAGAACCACCGCCCGTCGGCAAATAACTGACAAACTTTCACACATGGACCAGCTGGGCTTGAACCCCTGCCGATTCAGCGGCGTGAGGCTAGCGGTCACCAGCGAAGCGCCTTAGACCACTCGGCCACCGAGGGTCCCAGAAGAGCCTGGATATCCAGCCGGACCGAAGCGTTACGGTTTCGGGTCATACGCCTGGCAACATCGAACATTTTCTGGACGAGCCCATAAATGTTCATAGCGATCTCTTACAGGACGTTCATCCAGTGAGTGACATCTGTCGGCGCCATTGGTCCATGATACGGCACTGTTTCAACCGTCATCGCCCTATTCAAGATATCTACAATTTCCGACTGACCGACCTGGCCCGTCTACGTAGCTACGTGGAAGCCATCTTCAACGACCAAACTACGGCCTTCATATTGAATGTCACTTTCGGGTACATCTTACGCCACAAAGGGACGGACTAGTTACGCTATTATTATCCCAGCAATAATATCTATGTGTTTGACCAGCCGTTCACTATTACCAATCGTGCGTCACTGGAGACGATGCTAGAGAAACTCGACACCGTGGATCCCTTGGAATGGCCCCAACAACAACGCCACAACACCAAATGGACAGTGGAGAGGGTCACCGATGTTACGTTCTACGTGGTTAAACTGATCAACCCCCTCGGCTGAATGCGTCACCCGTGCACTGATGAATACCATAACATGTCGTACATACTCTTTTTTTCTACATGCTGATCGTTGACTTGAGCTCAGTAAACACCTGTACCTAATAATAAAACATGGTGTTTGATATTTCAATTGGGTTTGCTGTGAACATACTAAACATGCCCAGGGCGGCTTCCTCAGCCTGGGTTTGATAATAAACTGTATGAACATTGCTGAACTTTTTGTTATTCACGACAACCGCTATCCGATTGTATAATACAGAACATATATTGTATAATACAGGACATATATGGTACAATACAGGACACATATGGTATAATACAGCACAGATTTGGTATAATACAGGACAGATACTGTATAATACAGCACAGATTTGGTATAATACAGGACATATATGGTATAATAGAGGACAAATATGGTACAATACAGGACAGATTTTGTATAATACAGGACAGATATTGTTTAACACAGGACAGATATGGTATAATCCAGCACAGATATGGTATAATTCAGGACAGATATGGTATAATACAGCAAAGATATGGTATAATGCATGACAGATATGGATGGTCCAAATATCCTCCTTCACTGCCCACTCCTAAAAATGCCCACTTTCGCTACTACTCGTACTGATGACGTCACAGATGCTGTGGACATCCCTCAAATCGTGGTCCCCACCCCGAAGGCTACAAGATGACACCCCACAGGACGCATTCGAACCAAGGATGGTCCATCTCTACACCAAATACCTTCTTTCCCTGCCCCAAAATTCCCACTTTCGCTACTACTCGTACTGATGACGTCACCGATGACGTCACAGATGCTGTGAACATCCCTCAATTCGGGGTCAGCGCCACGAGAACTACAAGATGACACCCCACACGACGCATTCGGACCAATAGTGGTCCATCTCTACACCAAATACCTTCCTTCACTTCCCCAAAATGCCCACTTTCGCTACTACTCGTACTGGTTACGTCACCGATGACGTCACAGATGACGTGTACATTCCTCAAATCGGGGTCTACACCCCGAGAGCTACACACGACACATTCGGACCAAGGATGGTCCATCTCTACCCCCAAACACACCTCCACGCACCTCCTAAAATGACCACTTTACTTACTACACCCAACAGCGCATGCGCAGTTTGACGCGAGATGCACTAAAAAACACGCCATTCTGACTACCCCACAAAAGCTTCACTTTGACACCTCCCACGACCCATTTGGACCCATAGTGGTCCATCTCTACCCAAACACCCCCACGCACCCTCCAAAATGCCTGCTTTCTATACTACGGCCCGACTGCGCATGCGCACAATATTGAAAACGTTTGATAATAAACTGTATGAACATTGCTGAACTTTTTGTTATTCACGACAACCGCTATCCGATTGTATAATACAGAACATATATTGTATAATACAGGACATATATGGTACAATACAGGACACATATGGTATAATACAGCACAGATTTGGTATAATACAGGACAGATACTGTATAATACAGCACAGATTTGGTATAATACAGGACATATATGGTATAATAGAGGACAAATATGGTACAATACAGGACAGATTTTGTATAATACAGGACAGATATTGTTTAACACAGGACAGATATGGTATAATCCAGCACAGATATGGTATAATTCAGGACAGATATGGTATAATACAGCAAAGATATGGTATAATGCATGACAGATATGGATGGTCCAAATATCCTCCTTCACTGCCCACTCCTAAAAATGCCCACTTTCGCTACTACTCGTACTGATGACGTCACAGATGCTGTGGACATCCCTCAAATCGTGGTCCCCACCCCGAAGGCTACAAGATGACACCCCACAGGACGCATTCGAACCAAGGATGGTCCATCTCTACACCAAATACCTTCTTTCCCTGCCCCAAAATTCCCACTTTCGCTACTACTCGTACTGATGACGTCACCGATGACGTCACAGATGCTGTGAACATCCCTCAATTCGGGGTCAGCGCCACGAGAACTACAAGATGACACCCCACACGACGCATTCGGACCAATAGTGGTCCATCTCTACACCAAATACCTTCCTTCACTTCCCCAAAATGCCCACTTTCGCTACTACTCGTACTGGTTACGTCACCGATGACGTCACAGATGACGTGTACATTCCTCAAATCGGGGTCTACACCCCGAGAGCTACACACGACACATTCGGACCAAGGATGGTCCATCTCTACCCCCAAACACACCTCCACGCACCTCCTAAAATGACCACTTTACTTACTACACCCAACAGCGCATGCGCAGTTTGACGCGAGATGCACTAAAAAACACGCCATTCTGACTACCCCACAAAAGCTTCACTTTGACACCTCCCACGACCCATTTGGACCCATAGTGGTCCATCTCTACCCAAACACCCCCACGCACCCTCCAAAATGCCTGCTTTCTATACTACGGCCCGACTGCGCATGCGCACAATATTGAAAACGTTTGATAATAAACTGTATGAACATTGCTGAACTTTTTGTTATTCACGACAACCGCTATCCGATTGTATAATACAGAACATATATTGTATAATACAGGACATATATGGTACAATACAGGACACATATGGTATAATACAGCACAGATTTGGTATAATACAGGACAGATACTGTATAATGCAGCACAGATTTGGTATAATACAGGACATATATGGTATAATAGAGGACAAATATGGTACAATACAGGACATATTTTGTATAATACAGGACAGATATTGTTTAACACAGGACAGATATGGTATAATCCAGCACAGATATGGTATAATTCAGGACAGATATGGTATAATACAGCAAAGATATGGTATAATGCATGACAGATATGGATGGTCCAAATATCCTCCTTCACTGCCCACTCCTAAAAATGCCCACTTTCGCTACTACTCGTACTGATGACGTCACAGATGCTGTGGACATCCCTCAAATCGTGGTCCCCACCCCGAAGGCTACAAGATGACACCCCACAGGACGCATTCGAACCAAGGATGGTCCATCTCTACACCAAATACCTTCTTTCCCTGCCCCAAAATTCCCACTTTCGCTACTACTCGTACTGATGACGTCACCGATGACGTCACAGATGCTGTGAACATCCCTCAATTCGGGGTCAGCGCCACGAGAACTACAAGATGACACCCCACACGACGCATTCGGACCAATAGTGGTCCATCTCTACACCAAATACCTTCCTTCACTTCCCCAAAATGCCCACTTTCGCTACTACTCGTACTGGTTACGTCACCGATGACGTCACAGATGACGTGTACATTCCTCAAATCGGGGTCTACACCCCGAGAGCTACACACGACACATTCGGACCAAGGATGGTCCATCTCTACCCCCAAACACACCTCCACGCACCTCCTAAAATGACCACTTTACTTACTACACCCAACAGCGCATGCGCAGTTTGACGCGAGATGCACTAAAAAACACGCCATTCTGACTACCCCACAAAAGCTTCACTTTGACACCTCCCACGACCCATTTGGACCCATAGTGGTCCATCTCTACCCAAACACCCCCACGCACCCTCCAAAATGCCTGCTTTCTATACTACGGCCCGACTGCGCATGCGCACAATATTGAAAACGGACGAAACCTTAGGCCAGTCGGGTGTTCTTTCACGAGAGCTTCAAAATAAGACCTCATACGACACCATGGAACCACTACGGGCTCACCTAGACCCCAAAACGTCCACCCAGTATGGACTTATCCCACTAAGCCATTATGGGCCTATTTGGGCCTATATACAGACCTACCCGGTACTTTTCGAAAAATTTCACCGCTTACCTTCGAGATCCCTCCCATCGTATTCTACATGGTGAGACGTGAAAAACAAGACCAAACAACCCATATGGCAATGAACATGTGTGAATTTCCCAGTATGGACCTATACCCCCATAGCCAGTATGGGGCTATATACAGACCTACCCGGTACTTTCCAAATATTTCACCACTGAGCTCCGAGACCCCTCCCATCGTGTTCTACATGGTGAGACGTGAAAAACAAGACCAAACAACCCATATCGCAATGAACATGTGGAAATTCCCCAGTATGGACCTATACCCCCATAGCCAGTGTGGGCCTATATACAGACCTACCCTGTATTTTTCCGAAAATTTCACCGCTTAACTTCGGGACCCTACCCATCGTGTTCTACATGGTGAGACGAGAAAAACAAGACCAAACAACCTATATCACAATGAACATGTGTGAATTTCCCAGTATGGACCTATATCCCCATAGCCAGTATGGGCCTATATACAGACCTACCCGGTACTTTTCAAAACATTTCACCGCTTAGCTCCGGGGCCCTTCCCATCGTGTTTTCCATGGTGAGACGTGAAAAACAAGATCAAACGACCCATAGTAAAATCCGAAAAAAAAAATGACAACCCCCCCCCCGCTCCCCTATCCCATACAGGCATTTCCCCGTATATTGTATAATACAGGCCCTATTGTAGAGGTAAAGTCCGTGTTTTATATATTCGGGGGACAAATCCTCAGTTTACATACACCCACTCTGCCTATCTCAGCAGGCCCCGATAAGCCAGGGGCCGATATTAGCCCTTTTGGATAGGGTTGATAAGAGTTTCCCCCTATTTTAGTGGTAAAGTCCGTGTTCCGCTTTTTATATTTTCGGGGACAAATCCTCATTTTATATGCACCCACCCATGCACCCAGACCCCGATAAGCCCGGGGACCGATATTAGCCCTTTGGGATAGGGTTGATAGAGGTTTTCCTCTATTGTAGTGGTAAAGTCCGTGTTCCGCTTTTTATATTTTCGGGACAAATCCTAAATTTACATACAGCCACTCCCCCACCCTACCTCTCTCAGCAGGCCCCGATAAACCAGGGGTGCTATGTAGTATAATGTCTCACAGGATTGCTGTGTTTAGCCCTATGTTTGGTGCCTCGCTGTGATACCACTCTAAACACAAAAAAACTATTCATATATCATATATCAAAATGAATGTATCTATCTCAGGAACATTTTCATGCCAAAACATAGAACGTTCGAAAAAAAAATGCATAACTGACCTGTCATTTCCACAACAACAACAACATCCAAATGTGATCTGATTTCCGACAATATACACCAAGTTCTCCTGACGGCTGACATATCCACCACGCAAATGAGATGTTTATATCCACTACGACTCTGTCAAGTAACTCCAGTAGCTTTAAAAAAGTGGGAATTATATACCCATCGCCAGCTCGTTTTCAGTGTAATAAGTCGTCTGCTAAAGTGACAAAAATGGCACCTAAATGATACCCTCGTTCCCATGTGCATGATATCGTCACCAATTTATCACTAAATTCCATATTTTTCCCCTAAATTCATCCATTCTGATTTTCTATCAATCTTTAGGCTGAATTTATATCAACACAATCTAAAAAATGGCATTTTCAATTTTACATGTCTGTTCTGGGGGGAATTCCACTGGGTGACCCCTACATCAACGGGAAACTCCCTCGTTTTTAGTACGAAACAGTGATATGCTACCCAGGGACCGATATTAGTCCTTCGGGATAGAGTTGTTAGGAGTTTTCACCTATGGTAGGGGAAAAGTCCGTATTCCGCTTTTTATATTTTCGGGACAAATCCTAAATTTACATACACCCGCTCCCCCACCCTACCTCTCTCAGCAGGCCCCGATAAGCCAGGGACCGATATTAGCCCTTTGGGATAGGGTTGATAGAGGTTTTCCTCTATTGTAGTGGTAAAGTCCGTGTTCCGCTTTTCATATTTTCGGGACAAATCCTAAATTTACATAGAGCCACTCCTCCACCCTACCTCTCTCAGCAGGCCCCGATAAGCCAGGGGTGCTATGTAGTATAATGTCTTACAGGATTGCTGTGTTTAGCCCTATGTTTGGTGCCTCGCTGTGATGCCACTCTAAACACAAAAAAAACTATTCATATATCATATATCAAAATGAATGTATCTATCTCAGGAACATTTTCATGCCAAAACATAGAACGTTCGAAAAAAAAATGCATAACTGACCTGTCATTTCCACAACAACAACAACATCCAGATGTGATCTGATTTTCGACAATATACACCAAGTTCTCCTGACGGGTGAGATATCCACCACGCAAATGAGATGTTTATATCCACTACGACTCTGTCAAGTAACTCCAGTAGCTTTAAAAAAAGTGGGAACTATATACCCATCGCCAGCTCGTTTCAAGTAATGGAAATAAAGTGATCAACAGATTAAATACTTATTACCTGATAGTGATGCCGCTTGTAGTGATTGTGCGACGCTATTGTGAATAGCCAGCTTAATGTGGTCTCTCCACTCAATTGGGCGAAAATTGTACCACGCATAATCAGATTATGAAGGGTGACATTTCACCTGAGCAAACATTCACCATCAGAAATAATCGATATATACTGTAATAAGGAATGTTCAATGCACACCCTGGCGGGAAGCAAGTCCTTATAACTCTTATGTTCACCATATTGAAATCTCTGACGAGTATGCCTTAAAGCAGTAGAGGACGTTCATTTCTAGAGGTTAAAAGTTTTTTTTTGAAATTTCAGTATTTTCTCATAAGGTTAAGAGAAGAAAATCCATGAAAAAAACACTAGCTGATTCATAGATAATGAAAAGGATTAAGGTCTCTGACTACCATTCAGAGAGGGGTGGGGGGGGGGGGCGGGGGGCGCATTTGTCAATAAACAGTATTTCTTTGACATCTAACAATGTCTGATTACCCTCTGGTACTTTGTGAAAAGGAAAAACCTTAAACGAAGGGGTTAGGTGCAAAGCGCATTCTCTGATACATATAGGTATTGTTGAATATGTAATAAAAACAAGGGGACACCAGGCTTCCTTGGAAAATATTAGCGGTGTAACAGATGAGCTGAGCCTTTCTGGTCCTATTTTCTGGAGGGTGTTGAGCCGAGGAATCGGGGGGAATGTCATTGAAGGTTCTTTTATTATTCATTTATAAGTTTCCGTTCTGTTGATAGTGACCAAGAGTGAATTCTGGGGGATTTCAGATGCATAATTTTGCGCCCTCCTACCGTCGAAACTAAAATGCTGAATTTTTGGTCGGTCCTATGACACTACCGAGCCACCATCAAATGCATAAATGCTTGTCTGTTGTGTCTTTTGTTTATTTTTATCCGTTTTTAAGATATCTGGGTACCCATGTTAGCGAATTCAGCTTGTTTTAAAAAATTCGACAAGTCACTATGTTGTAACCCCATAAGAACAGGGATATGAACGTCATCTACTCCCTTAACCTGCAATTCTGACAAACAATTCTATGGTTTCGTTGTCCCCTCGCTCACGCTGACTATTATTCGTGCTAATGGCTCGATGTCTCTGATGTAAAGTGATATCATATTGAAATTGCTGACATCCAAATCTCCATTGTAATCCGTACAATTATTTGTTTTGTTAGAATTGGTCAACATTATGAACCTGTATAGTTGATTTACCTATCATCTTTCTTCTATACAACCGATAATGTTTTTTCCGGACCTGTCAATTAAATATCATATTTGCTCGATGCATGTGATGCATTTCCTAATATTGCAAATATTGTATGTTAATTACCTTCATCGTTCTATTCCAAAGAATTACTCGTTCGTAGTCTCCGTGTTGTCTGTGCCAATAAATAGGGGATTCTACCATAAAATACCCCCTTAGAGCAGTGATCGTTAGATGCCATACTGAATTCATGCCTTTATTATCCAAAGTACTCTCCCTATGCATACAGATCCATACGCATAACTATAGGTTATACCATTACAAGCGTACCCCAAAGACCAATGTTACAGACAACATATGCAAAGGCTTCTTGGGATCCCACCATACTCTGTATTTAGACACTGACTCTGTTCTCTCAAACGAGGTATTCTTCTTCGTGAATCACCTTTGATGGTGGAATTCAAAATGGCGGCCATATGGGGTCATGTGAAAAGCATACTTTTTCCTGTAAGTGTGTAGTGTAGTTCAAGGCATTATTCTTACCTCAGTGAGCAAATTTAACAAAACTGAGAGATCTCTATGCATAGCCTGATATCTCATGCCCATTTTGAATCTATTTACATATGCCAAAAATCAATATTTGATGGTCAAATTCAAAATGGCTTCCATATGAGTCCATCTGATAATCACACTTTTTCCTCTTGCCCTATAGTTCAAGGCATTATTCTTGTAAATCACACTTTTGGTTGTTGCTCGTATAGTTCAAGGCATTATTCTTAGCTTATTATGCAAATTTTTCAAAACCGATGGATCTTTAAGCATAGCCCTACATTCCATGCCCATTTTGAATCTATTTACGTATCCCAAAGATCAAGATTTGTTGGTGAAATTCAAAATGTCGGCCATATGGGGTCATCTGCAAAGCACATTTTTCCCTGTTGCTCGTGTAGTTCAAGGCATTATTCTTACCTCAGTGAGCAAATTTAAGAAAACTGAGGGATCTCTATGCATAGCCTGATATCTTATGCCCATTTTGAATCTATTTATTCGATGGTCAAATTCAAAATGGCGGCCATATGGGGTCATCTGAAAATCAGACTTTGGTCGTTGCTCGTATAGTTAACTCTCGGTACATACTTGTTTAAATTGAACAGAATAACGCCATAGCTTATTAGATTATGCTCATTTTTATTCTGTTGGCATAATCTTCAGCTGGGAATACAATGGTTAAATTCAAAATGGTGACCATGTGGGTTCATCTGAGATTCATATTTTCATTTTGCTCTTATAATTCAAGGTATCGTGATTTACATGGAGCTGAAAGTAACAATTTCTTAAAGCCAAGCCCCAACAAAACAGATCGATCTGACTATTTATGAGCCGAGTTTGGCTCTATTCGTACAATCATCAGCTAGAAAAAATAATTGAGGAATGCAAGATGGCGGACATATGGATTCACCCGAACTCGTGCTCAACTTGGCAAATGTTATCCGCCAAATTTTATGGGAGTATTTTTAGATCGAAACAGGAATTTTCTGGAACTGGGCTGTTTCACACTATAGCAGACATCTTAGGTCAGTTTTTTTAGTCTATCTCAATAATACTCGACAGACAACATAATGGTTATTATGCCTACAGTAAACCCTACAGTACATATAACAAATTCCGCCTGTATACCCACTTGTTACAGTTAGTATTGTGGGTAGTAATTTATAACTGATTTTTGCACATTGTTGATCTCGTTTGACCCAAAAGTGGCCATAAAATGATTTTAGTTCTAATAATTAACGTGTTATCTACGACTACCTTCCTCCGTACACTACATTCAACTAATTCAGATTGAATAGCCAATCGTAACAATTAGTACTGTAGATAATAATTTATAACCGATTTTCACCAATTGTTGACCTCAATGAACCCAAAAGTGACCCTAAAATGACCTTAATTCTTACAATTAACGTGTTATCTGTGACTACCTTTATCTCTACACCACATTTCAGCTTGGATACTCATTGGTGACAAACAATACGGTGGATATTAAGTTATAACCGCTGCTCGCTCATTTTTGCCCTTATTTGACCTCAAAGGTGACCCCAAAGTGACCTTTATTGACCAAAATCAGGGTGGTATCCCTCTCCTACCTTGATCCCTACCACACAAAGAACTAATTTAGCGTGAGTACACATTTATAACAAAAAAAATGCCATCGAAAGTTTTTGAAGGCGTTTTTGAGAATCTTGGCCGGCCGACTAGAGTGAGATTGAATATGGGCTGATATTCCGTGTAAGCTAAAGTGATATTGTCCGTATGTTCAGATGATGAAGAGCACATTTGAGACTTTTGAGCAGTCTTCGTGGACATATCGAATAACCTGTTGACCAACGCTTGGAGTATTGACAATGTAATGGCGACCACTGGCCTATTGTTGCTGATGTCACATCATGATTGATATTCAAACGCCATGTTCGGTCCAGCTTACTTCAAATATTCTTTCAAGAGAGGCACGTACAATTTGCAACGTTCTATTTACAGGAGGAGGTTGGGCCGAGGTATCGGGGGCGGTGGCGTGGGGGGAGGGGGGAGTATCATTGGAGGTTCTTTTATTATCCATTTTATAAGTTTCCGTTTTCGTTGGAAGTGACTAAGAGTGAATTCAGGGGGACTCCAGAGGCATAATTTTCCACATCGGGAGCATTTTGCACCCTCCTACCGTAGAATCTAAAATGCTAACTTCTTGGTCAGTCCTATGACACCAGCGAGTCACCAGTAAAATTCATAAATGATTGTCTGTTGTGTCTTTTGTTGATTTTTATCCCTGTTGAAGATGTCTGGGTACTCATGTCAGCACATTGAGCTTGTTTTGAAAAATTCGACTAATCACCATGTTGTAGTCCCATAAGAGCAGGGAAATGAACGTCATCTACTCCCTTCGCCTGCAATGCTGACAAACAATTCTATAGTCTGTCCATTTTAATTAGTGGTCTACTTTGCATGTCAATAATCAGCAGTTAACTCTGCACACATTAATTCGTGCTAATGGCTCGATGCCTCTGATGTAAAGTGATATCATATTGAAATTGCTGACGTCCAATTCTCCATGGTAATCCGTGCAATTATTTGTTTTGTGAGAATTCGTCAACATTATGAACCTGTATAGTTGATTTATGTATCATCTTTCCTGTGTACAGCCGATAAGGTTTTTCCGGACCTGTCAATTAAATATCATATTTGCTCGATGCATGTGATGCATTTCCTAATATTGCAAATATTGTGTCTTAATTACCTTCTTCATTCTATTCCAAAGAATTACTAGTTCGTAGTCTCTGTGTTCTCTGTTCTCTGCGTTGCTTCTCAAGAGACCAAAAACTACCTCCAACACGAGAGAGCTCCTTGACTCGATCGGGTGTGACCTTGCAGCGGGTAGAGTCGAAAAAAATACCTGAAACCATGGGAAGAAAGACTTATAGTAATAAACATAATCTATAGGTGTTGGACGATGTTATTAGGACGAGTCTAGCATCCGTGCGACCCGAGGGTCGAGCGTTTATTGTCCAGTATATCTCCGCAAAAAATAAACAAACAAAAAGGGGATTCCCCTTTGGCATCGATGGTGCTGCCCTCTAGAGGGTGCATGTAAAATGTATCCAGATATAAAACACGGAACACGGACTTTACCCTACAATATACTCCTATTCCAAAGGGCTAATATCGGTCCCCCGGGCTTACCGAGGCCTGCATATCCAGTCAATTGGATGTTTTCACAGAAATAAATAAATAAATAAATAAATAAAATAAATTAAAATAAAATAAGCTCCATACTGGCTATATGGGGGGAGGGGTGGTCAATTTCTTTTTGTGGGTGTTACTATGGCTTGTGAGGTCTCATTTTTCTCGTCTCGTCATTTAGAACACAATGGGAAGGGTCCTGGAGCGAAACGGTCAAATTTTTGGAAAAGTACCGGGTAGGTCTGTATATAGGCTCATATAGCTCCATACTGGCTATATGGGTTCAACCTGGGAAATTCACACACGTTCATTGTGATATGGGTTGTTTGGATTTGTTTTTCACGTCTCGTCATTTAGAACACGATGGGAAGGGTTTCGAAGCGAAACGGTGAAATTTTTGGAAAACGTTCACCGAGGCCTGGGTAAGCCCATAGGCCTATACTGCATGGCTATGGGGTATAGGTCCATACGGGGTGGACGTTTTGGGGTCTAGGTGAGCCCCTAATGATCCTATGGTGTCGTATGAGGTCTTATTTTGAAGCTCTCGTGGAGGAGAATCCGACAGGCCGTAGTATAGAAAGCAGGCATTTTGGGGGTATGTGGGTGTGTGTTTGGGGTAGAGATGGGCCGCTATGGGTCCGAATGGGTCGTGGAAGGTGTCAAAGTGAAGATTGTGTGGGGTAGAGTCAGAATGGCGTATTTTTAAGTGTAAGTCACGTCAATCTGCGCATGCGCAGTTGGTTGTAGTAAGTAAAGCGGTCATTTTGGGGCAGTGCAGGAAGGTATTTGGTGTAGAAATGGACCGTCCTTGGTCCGAATGCGTCGTGCGGGGTGTCATTTAGTAGCTCTCGGGGTGTAGACAACGATTCGAGGGCTGTCCACAGCATCTGGGACGTCATTGGTGACGTCATCAGTACGAGTAGTAGCGAAAGTGGGCATTTTGGGGCAGTGAAGGATGGTATTTGGTGTAGAGATGGACCATCCTTGGTCCGAATGCGTCGTGGGAGGTGTCATGTTGTAGCTCTCGGGGTGTAGACTCCGATTTGAGGGACGTTCACGTCATCTGTGACGTCATCCTTGACGTCATCAGTACGAGTAGTAGCGAAAGCGCATATTTTGGGGCAGTGAAGGAAGGTATTTGGTGTAGATATGGACCATCCTTGGTCCGAATGCGTCGTGTGAGGTGTCATCTTGTAGCAACGGCCGCCAACACCAAGCTCAATGCTTCAACGCCCTGGTGAAATAGCTCAGAAGCTCTGATTTTCTACATATTCCATGGAATTGTCACTAATTCTTCGAAATGCAGTGACGCCCGTCAACGTTCGTAGTTACGCCTTAACGCTCTAACATAACGCCTTGACGCCATGATATAGACCGGAGAGAGAACAACAGCAACAAGGATGACACATGAGAGAACAAGAAGAAGAAGAAGTTTTTTTCATATAGTTTATTCTCCCCAATGTTACATCATACCTACGCTGGGGGAGCCGCGTTAGGTATGTTTAGAACTCAAGAAGACTCTTGTCCAATCAGAGGCCGCCATTTGCCTCTGTCATATTCGTTCCTGTCTGTTAGATGTATTCTCGGCTGCTCTTGTCCAATCTGAAGTCGCCATTTCAGAAAGTTCCATCTTCGGCCATGAATCGTTTGTTTTAATCGTCATCGGGCAGGCCAGGATACCGTTGAGGCAACATATCCTCAGATAGTTGTTTGCGCATTCTGAGTATCTATCTTCGCATGCCATGTGAATCGTTTGTTTTAATCGTCATCGGGCAGGCCAGGATACCGTTGAGGCAACATATCCTCAGATAGTTGTTTGCGCATTCTGAGTATCTATCAGTGCATGGGTGAATACATTCATCCGATGGGAATATTCCGTAATTTGGTCACGAAAAACGTGACATTGGTGACCCTCTCCACGACGCACTTGGTGTTGGGGCGCTGTTCATAGGCCCATTCCAAGACATCCAATTGGTCCACTTGGTCCAGCACGGGCTGTAGCGACGTCCGGTTAATGATGGTAAACGGTTGGTCAAATACCCGGATGTTACTGCTCGGATAAAAGTATCGGACTTGATCTGTCTCCTTATGCTGCAGTACATAACCAAACGCCTGATTTAATTTGAAGGACGTAGCTTGGTCATTGAAGATCGCTTCCACGTAGCTGCGTAGACGGGCGAGGCCAGTCAGTCGGAAATTGTAGATATCTTGAATAGGGCGATGACGGTGGAAACAGTGCCGTATCATGGGCCAATGGCGCCGATAGATGCCACTCACTGGATGGGCGTCCTGTAAGAGATCGCTGGGAACACCCACCGCATCTTCAAGAAAATGTTCGTTGTTGCCAGGCGTATGACTGGGAACAGTAATGCTAGGGACCGGCTAAATATCTAGGCTCTTCTGAACTGTGGGTCTAGCCGGGCTCTCCCTGATCGCATCACCAGTGGCATTCGTCTCCCCGGCTCATCTTCACTAGGTCTGACCCTCATGGGTGCCTCTTTAGTGGAAAGTTGTCGCTCATACCGTGGTGATGAACCATGAATCAAACGTTGGTGCTGTCTTAACTGACTGGGTCGTTTGAAGAGTTGGCCACAACCGTTACATTGTTCCGTCGCGCCCTCGTGGAATGAACTTTCGTGGCGCAGTAAATGATCCTCCCGATTGAATGACCGTGCGCAGGTTGTACAAGTATACCGAGCATCGTTGTGGGTGGAGGCCTCGTGGCGTCGTAAATTATCTAGACGAGTAAACAGCTTATGGCATGTTGTGCAAGAGAACATATCGGCTGCGGATCTGGAAATGATGAATGCCGTAAAAATTCTGGCTCTTATAGGCCAACATAGAAGTACCCGGATGTAGGTGCGGACGTCAGCGACAAGAGTCCGGATGTACAAGAACCCGGATGCACCCGGATGTAAAAGTCCCCGGATGTAAAAGTGCCCGGATGTTTACGAATGTTCCACCATTCCGGACTTCTATCAGGTCCATGTCCAGAAGCTCTCATGTCCTGCATGTGAATAGTCATATTGTGTGTGCATGTATGTGTGTATGTGTCTGTGTGTGTGTGCCCGTGTATGTGCGTGTGCGTGTGTGTGTGCGTGTATGAATGCGTGTGTATATGCATGTGTGTGTTTGTGTGTGTATGCTTGCATGCGTGTATGCAAATGTGTGTATACGTCTGTGTGTGTGTGTTTGTATGTATGTATGCATGTGTGTGTATATGTACATTGCGTCTGTGTGTTTGCGTATGTGTGTATGCGTGTGTGTGTATGTGTCTGTGTATGTGTGTGTGCGTGTGGGTGTGTCTGTGTATGCATGTGTGCATGCGTCAGGGTGTGTGTGTGTGCGTGTGCGTGCATGTGCGTGTGTATATGTGTGCTTCTGTGTGTGTATGCGTGTGCTTGCGAGTGTGTTTACGCCTGTGTATGCGTGTGCGTGTGTGTGTATATGTGTGCGTGTGTGTGTATGCAAGTGTACGTTTGCGTCTGTGTATTTGTATGTATGTATGCATGTTTGTATGCATGTGTGTGTATGCGTTTGTGTGTGTGTTTGTGTGTATGCATGTGTGCTTGCGTGTGGTTGTATGTGTATGCGTGTATGCGTGTGTGTGTGCGCGTGTGTGTATGCTTGCGCGTACGCGTGTGTGTGTATGCGTCTGTGTGTATGTGTGTGTGTGTCGCTGTATGAAGGCGCACGCTCCTGTAGTGCACCCGCACCTTGGCGTACCCTATGCCCGTCTTGTGACGCCCCCTCGGGCCTGTGTGTATATGTGTGTGTGTATGCTTGCGTGTGTGCCCGCGTGCGTCCACCACACACCACCACCACCACCACACACAACACATCACCACGATCACCACCACCACCACCACCGGGCGTTGACGGGCATACCATCAAACATTGGTCAGACAGGGCTGTAACACCAAACACTGGTCAGACAGGGCTATAATACCAAGCACTGGTCAAACACGGATATACCAACAAACACTGGTCAAACAGGGCTATACCATCAAACACTGGTCAAAGAGGGATGTACCAGCAAATACTGGTCAAAGAGGGCTATACAACCAAACACTGGTCAAACAGGGCTATACTACCAAACACTGGTCAAACAGGGCTATACTACCAAACACTGGTCAAACAGAGCTATACCACCAAACACTGGTCAAACAGGGCTATACCACCAAACACTGGTCAAACAGGGCTATACCACCAAACACTGGTCAAACAGGGTTACACCAGCAAACACTGGTCAAACAGGAAAGAGTGAAGAGAAATATTAGACCTGCCTCACTAACTGTATTGTAGATGTATTGATAATAAGAAGTTTGAGTATATCTGATGACCCATATTGAACGGAAGTGACCTTTGACCCATGCGCACCATTATTATTCGGTATTCTGCAAGAGAATTGGGACACCTGTTGACCTCAATAATTTGCATATGACCTCTGTGAGGTCACTTCCGCTTCCGTTCACGTGACCGGAACTGACCTTTGACCCTGCGCGCAATTTTTATCCGGTATTGTTAGCGCGCGCAGGGGTCAAAGGTCAGTTCCGGTCACGTGAACGGAAGCGGAAGTGACCTCACAGAGGTCATACAACAGAAATACTCTTGCAGATACCGGATAATAATGGTGCGCATGGGTCAAAAGTCACTTCCGTTCAATATGGGTCATCAGATACTCAAACTTCTTATTATCAATACATCTACAATACAGTTAGTGAGGCAGGTCTAATATTTCTCCTCACTCTGTCCTGTTTGACCAGTGTTTGGTGGTATAGCCCTGTTTGACCAGTGTTTGGTGGTATAGCCCTGTTTGACCAGTGTTTGGTGGTATAGCCCTGTTTGACCAGTGTTTGGTGGTATAGCCTTGTTTGACCAGTGTTTGGTAGTATAGCCCTGTTTGACCAGTGTTTGACCGTATAGCCCTGTTTGACCAGTATTTGGTTGTATAGCCCTCTTTGACCAGTGTTTGCTGGTATATCCCTCTTTGACCAGTGTTTGATGGTATAGCCATGTTTGACCAGTGTTTGTTGGTATATCCCTGTTTGACCAGTGCTTGGTGTTACAGCCCTGTCTGACCAATGTTTGGAGGTATAGCTCTGTTTGACCAATGTTTGATGGTATGCCCGTCATCGCCCGGTGGTGGTGGTGGTGGTGGTGGTGGTGTGTTGTGTGTGGTGGTGTGTGGTGGCGGTGGTGGTGTGTGGTGGTGTGTGGTGGACGCACGCGTACACACACGCAAACACACACACACACACACGCATACACACAGGCGCGAGGGGGCGTCACAAGACGGGCATAGGGTACGCCAAAATGCAGGTGCACCACAGGAGCGTGCGCCTTCATGCGGCGATACACACCCACACACATACACACAGGCGCATACACACACACGCGTACGCACAAGCATACACACACGCACACACACACACCCGTACACGCAAACACACATACAAACACACGCAACACACATGCACACAGACGCATACACACATGCATACACACATGCATACATACATACAAACACACACACAGACGCATACACACACATGCATACACACACACGCACACATACACACACGCATATACACACGCATACACACACGCACACACAGACGCATGCACACATGCATACACAGACACACACGCATACACACACACACACACACGCACGCACACACACACAGACGCATACACACATGCATACACACACAATATGACTATTCACATGCAGGACATGAGAGCTGCTGGACATGGACCTGATAGAAGTCCGGAATGGTGGAACATTGGTAAACATCCGGGCACTTTTACATCCGGGTACGTCCGGGTTCTTGTACATCCGGACTCTTGTCGCTGACGTCCGCGCCTACATCCGGGTGCTTCTATGTTGGGCTATAATAGTCAGAATTTTTACGGCATTCATCATTTCCAGATCCACAGCCGATATGTTCTCTTGCACAACTTGCCAGAAGCTGTTTATTCGTCTAGATAATTTACGACGCCACGAGGCCTCCACCCACAACGATGCTCGGTATACTTGTACAACCTGCGCACGGTCATTCAATCGGGAGGATCATTTACTGCGCCACGAACGCTCATTCCACGAGGGCGCGACGGAACAATGTAACGGTTGTGGTCAACTCTTCAAACGAATCAGTCAGTTAAGACAGCACCAACGATTCATGGTCCATCACCACGGTATGAGCGACAACTTTCCACAAAAGAGGCACCCATGAGGACCTAGTGAAGATGAGCCCGGGGAGACGAATGTCACTGGTGATGCGATCACGGAGAGCCCGCCTATACCCATAGTTCAGAAGAGCCTAGATATTCAGCCGGGCCCTAGCATTACTGTTCCCAGTCATACGCCTGGCAACAACGAACATTTTCTGGAAGATGCGGTGGATGTTCCCAGCGATCTCTTACAGGACGCCCATCCAGTGAGTGACATCTATCGGCGCCATTGGCCTATGATACGGCACTGTTTCCACCGTCATCGCCCTATTCAAGATATCTACAATTTCCGACTGACTGACCTCGCCCGTCTACGCAGCTACGTGGAAGCCATCTTCAATGACCAAGCTACGTCCTTCAAATTAAATCTGGCGTTTGGTTATGTACTGCAGCATAAGGAGACAGATCAAGTCCGATACTTTTACCCGAGCAGTAACATCCGGGTATTTGACCAACCGTTTACCATCATTAACCGGACGTCGCTACAGCCCATGCTGGACCAAGTGGACCAATTGGATGTCTTGGAATGGGCATATGAACAGCGCCCCAACACCAAGTGGGTCGTGGAGAGGGTCACCAATGTCACGTTTTTCGTCACCAAATTACGGAATATTCCCATCGGATGAATGTATTTACCCATGCACTGATAGATACTCAGAATGCGCAAACAACTATCTGAGGATATGTGGCCGCAACGGTATCCTGGCCTGCGCGATGACGATAATTAGAACAAACGATTCATGGCCGAAGATGGAACTTTCTGAAATGGCGACTTCAGATTGGACAAGAGCAGCCGAGAATACATCTAACGGACAGGAACGAATATGACAAATGCAAATGGCGGCCTCTGATTGGACAAGAGTCTTCTTGAGTTGTAAACATACCTAACGCGGCTCCCCCAGCGTAGGTATGATGCAACATTGGGGAGAATAAACTATATGAAAAAAACTTCGTGTTGCTGTTGTTGTTCTCTCATGTGCCATCCTTGTTGTTGTTGTTGTTCTCTCTCCGGTCTATATCATGGCGTCAAGGCGTTATGTTAGAGCGTTAAGCCGTAACTACAAACGTTGACGGGCGTCACTGCATTTCGAAGAATTAGTGACAATTCCATGGAATATCTAGAAAATCAGAGCTTCCGAGCTATTTCACCAGGGCGTTGAAGCATTGAGCTTGGTGTTGGCGGCCGTTGCTACAAGATGACACCTCACACGACGCATTCGGACCAAGGATGGTCCATCTCTACACCAAATACCTTCCTTCACTGCCCCAAAATATTCGCTTTCGCTACTACTCGTACTAATGACGTCACAGATGACGTGAACATCCCTCAAATCGGAGTCTACACCCCGAGAGCTACAACATGACACCTCCCACGACTCATTCGGACCAAGGATGGTCCATCTCTACACCAAATACCATCCTTCACTGCCCCAAAATGCCCACTTTCGCTACTACTCGTACTGATGACGTCACCAATGACGTAACAGATGCTGTGGACAGCCCTCGAATCGTTGTCTACACCACGAGAGCTACAAAATGACACCCCGCCCAACCCATTCGGACCAAGGATGGTCCATCTCTACACCGAATACCTTCCTTCACTGCCCCAAAATGTCCACTTTCGCTAGTACTCGTACTAATGGCGTCACCGATGACGTCACAGATGACGTGGACAGCACTCAAATCGGGGTCTACACCCCGAGAGCTACAAAATGACACCCCGCACGACGCATTCGGACCAAGGATGGTCCATTTCTACACCAAATACCTTCCTGCACTGCCCCAAAATGACCGCTTTACTTACTACAACCAACTGCGCATGCGCAGATTGACGTGACTTGCACTTAAAAACACGCTATTCTGACTCTATCCCACACAAGCTTCACTTTGACACCTTCCACGACCCATTCGGACCCATAGCGGTCCATCTCAAACACAAACTCACATACCCCCCAAAATGCCTGCTTTCTATACTACGGCCAGACTGCGCATGCGCAGAATATTGAAAACGGACGAACCATTAGTCCAGGCGGATGCTCATCCACGAGAGCTTCAAAATAATACCTCATACGACACCATAAGATCATTAGGGGCTCACCTAGATCCCAAAACGTCCACTCCGTATGGACCTATACCCCATAGCCATGCAGTATAGGCCTATGGGCTTACCCAGGCCTCGGTGAACTTTTTCCAAAAATTTCACCGTTTCGCTTCGAAACCCTTCCCATCGTGTTCTAAATGACGAGACGTGAAAAACAAATCCAAACAACCCATATCACAATGAACGTGTGTGAATTTCCCAGGTTGAACTCATATAGCCAGTATGGAGCTATATGAGCCTATATACATGTACAGGCCTACTCGGTACTTTTTCAAAAAATTGACCGTTTCGCTCCAGGACCCTTCCCGTTGTGTTCTAAATGACGAGACGAGAAAAAACGAGACCTCACAAGCCATAGTAACACCCACAAAAAAAAATTGACCACCCCTCCCCCCCCATAACCAGTATGTGGCTATATGGACCTATATACAGACCTACCCGATACTTCTAGAAAAATTTCACCGTTTCGCTCCGGGACCCTTCCCATTGTGATTTTCTTGGCGAGACGAGAAAAACGAAACCCCACAAGCCATAGCAACACCCACAAAAAATTAAACTGACCACCCCTTCCCCTATATAGCCAGTATGGAGCTATACCCATACAGGCATTTCGCTGTATATTGTATATTGTACGAGTCCGTATTCCGCATTTTATTGATTTATTTTATTTATTGATTTATTTCTGTGAAAACACCCGATTGACTGGATATGCAGGCCTCGGTAAGCCCGGGGGACCGATATTAGCCCTTTGGAATAGAAGTATATTGTAGGGTAAAGTCCGTGTTCCGTTTTTTATATCTGGATACATTTTACATGCACCCTCTAGAGGGCAGCACCATCGATGCCAAAGGGGAATCTCCTTTTTGTTTGTTTATTTTTTGCGGAGGTATACTGGACAATAAACGCTCGATCCTCGGGTCGCACGGATGCTAGACTCGTCCTAATAACATCGTCCAACACCTATAGATTATGTTTGTTACTATAAGTCTTTCTTCCCATGGTTTCAGGTATTTTTTTCGACTCTACCCGCTGCAAGGTCACACCCGATCGAGTCAAGGAGCTCTCTCGTGTTGAAGGTAGTTTTTGGTCTCTTGAGAAACAACGCCCCCTGGCGGAACTCCCCGTCATCTCCCCAAGAGTTATCTCCCTGGAAAATACGGGTTTAAATCACCTTTATATACTACTATTACAATACCCAGTACAATGCTAAGACAACGCATATAAATGGCATAACATTATTAAGATATGGGGGAAGTAGTGTAAAATGACTTGCAAAACGTTCATATACTTGACAGATGCACAGGTCAATTTAGTGATGGGATGAGTGATTTGTATACTAGCAACTGGAATTGGGAGTTGAAAATTTTTCGCTAGCTTTCGACTACGAATGCCCTCAAACTTTAATTCTGTGACATGTAATGCCCTGTTTAACTCTGTTTTGAAAATAGGCAGTTTTTATGAACATTGGTATCTCATTAATTTGGACACTGCGACGTGTATGATGTATGCGAAGATATGCATGATCCGTATTTGTTTCATCCGGAATTTGACACGTTAAAAATCATCATCTGACCCAAAAAGATACATTTCGCCAAAAGAGAGATATTGTGTACTGCAACATAAAAACTGAAAAAAAAGTTTACAAATATTTATAATCATCCGATTATGTTTATCAAAATGACTGCAATTAATATTCCGCGACCTGATATGTCAGAATGTTCAGCTTGAGGGAACGTTATTGTTTCAAAATATTGACAGACAGACAATGGTGTAAGACTGGAGGGACGAAAGTGGGCGCTTATGCAGAGCTAGGTGCGCGAGAATATACCAAGTCTGCATATGGAGAGTAAATCCAACGATGTTGTGTGTAGTTATTGTGTTGGTGGCCGTTGGTAGATTGGCATGTTGTGTTTGAACTCTACCAGTCCAAATTGTCTACCCTCTCTCCGGAACACCAAAGCATTGAGAGGTGACGCTACGCGAGTTTGTTATTTATCATATCCTAAAAGATCATTTTAGGCCTATTTGCATAACCTCTTGAGCAATGGATCATGGGTAAATTCAAATTGACGACCGTGTGGGGTACAAGGAAAGTGATTTTTCTCCAAAATTCCTGCTTTTTTATTTAACATCAGATTATTATTTACTAATTTATTATCCAGTTTTGGCGACGAAAACCCATCACAAAAAAATAATAAATAAGATCGAAAAATGTGACCAAAAATTCGCAAGAATGTCTTTTTTTAAAAATGACGTCAATGTGACGTCATTATAGTGGCCAATCGGGATTTTTCATCTTCCTAGCTGAAGGGGTAAGAAAAGTATTTAGCCGAAGGCTCCCTCCCCCCGTTCAGGCCTGAATAGGTCCTCAAATGCCCAGGCCAGGTAGGGTTAACAGGCACCCCATGGTCAAAAGGTATAGCCATGTTTTGTTCCCTATAACTTTTTTCATCTGTCGCAGAACCTTAACTCGATCCTTTGTACCGACAGTGCGAACTGTTTCTGGTATGCATAGTTTCATTATCACCATGAAATCCTCCAGTATGTCCTTCGGCTATTCAGAGAGTGTACCTTAACTTCCTAGTCTGGCACTTGTTCCTGTTGCTTCAATGCATTTTGCTGAGAAGCAACAGGAACTTGATAATGTGATGTCTAGCACCGTAATATCACTTGTCTTTATTGCACTATGTAAGCGTCCTGTCTGTGTCTTGTGTGCTGTCCTCAGTGTGTTATAGGGTGGATAGAGGGTGTCTGGTTCCATGCTGCTTCAAAGATTTTTTCTTTGAAGTAGGAGGAATGCAACTTTGCTGGGTGGTGCTTAGTTGTTTTTGTCGCGATATAGATGAAATACTGTTGAAAACGACGTTAAATTCTTTTGATTCACTCACTAACTTGACAGTAAAAGATATACAATCTGATGTCATACAAATGACAGTATGTTTACCTTGTCAAAACTTACAAAAGTCCGAAATGCTCCACAAAATGTATTATTTCGATTCTCAGTGCCCCCCCACCGGGCAAGAATCAGACTTTACTGCCTCCCCCTTTACGACACGTAAATATTACAAAATATTCTCAAATAAGCACCAGTATGGGCGAATTGCTGATTGAATCGGATTAATTACTTAATTAATTTTTTCCATGTTTATTAACAGTCAACATTCAACCTACATGGTATTAGCAACTTAAAATAAAGATTGCTTTGATTAACATGATTAATCCTCAGCTCCAAATGTAAACTGTTTAACCAAGTTGAATTGCCTGAATCCTTACCTAGTGAATAATGTATAATATTAATGGTAGGCCTACAATCCTGTATTTACGATGCAGTTGAGAAAAACACAACTAAGAGCGTATCCGAATTTTCCTGTGAACGGACCTGGAGATCTTAAAATGATGAATGAGCACGAAACCCCCACGCTCGGGGGTATGATCTCCCCCTGAACTGCCGCTCTTATGGGTCAGAGGTATGAAAAGTTTTATTATCCCTCAACCTAAATCGTAGCATTTCCATTGGTCAGTTTACTAGGGTGTAAAAATCCGTACACCCGGATCTTTCCATGTCAGCGTCCGACCGGTCTGACCGATCACGTGACCAATCACCTCAATGCGGAATACTGATCCATGTTGAACGGTGTGGCCGAACGGTCTTTCTAACGGAAGGGCTCCCAGGGGATAAAAATTCATGATTCACGTGCGAAAGCAGACATGGCGGATCTCCACTTCAAGACTTTCAACTTAAAGTTTCCACTATTTCTGGCGTGAGATACCATAATATTGACCAGAATACCATCATAATCTGAGTATTCTACTTCTCGCATGTCGAGAATATAAATATAACTAACATGAAGCGTTTTCTGGCCACGCGAAAATTATGCATAATCGCTACCGAACCAGGGTCGACGAGTTGTGCGCTTTCGAAGATCATTCCCCGAAATCAACACACAATATTATACACAACCGTTGATATTTGATGAAAGGAAGTCTTGTTGCATCACGTTCAATCAATCTTTTAGACACACATACCTTGTAAATGGTTATATTTAGGGTCAAAATTGAACACTGTCACAGCTCGGCGTCCGTGTTGCGCGTCTACATTACTCGCGTAGACAACGCGTTTTGTCAAAATGGAGACCGGTTTCGTAAATGGACAGACACATATATGCAGAATTTCCGTGTTAAAGTTTCTATAATTCGATATGTTAATCAAAAAATGCTTTCGGGATAATAAATTCGTTATTCAGGTTTTTCCCAGGGTGTATGAAAAGTTATGACCCTCCCTGAAACTCATACACCCTTCTGCTGACGCCTCAGGGTGTATGAGTTTCAGGGAGGGTCATAACTTTTCATACACCCTGGGAAAAACCTGAATAACTAATATTATTATCCCTCAACCTAAATCGTAGCATTTCCATTGGTTAGTTTACTAGGGTGTAAAAATCCGTACACCCGGATCTTTCCATGTCAGCGCCCGACCGGTCTGACCGATCACGTGACCAATCACCTTAATGCGGTATACTGATCCATGTTGAACGGTGTGGCCGAACGGTCCCTCTAACGGAAGGGCTCCCAGGGGATAAAAATTCACGATTCACGTGCGAAAGCAGACATGGCGGATCTCCACTTCAAGACTTCCAACTTAAATTTTCCACTATTTCTGGCGTGAGATACCATAATATTGACCAGAATACCATCATAATCTGAGTATTCTACTTCTCGCATGTCGAGAATATAAATATAACGAACATGAAGCGTTTTCTGGCCACGCGAAAATTATGCATAATCGCTACTGAACCAGGAGGGCGAGTTGTTCGGCGAGTTTGTGAACCAGCTTGTGCGCTTTCAAAGATCATTTCCCGAAATCAGCACACAATATTATACACAACCGTTGATATTTGATGAAAGGAAGTCTTGCTGCATCACGTTCAATCAATCTTTTAGACACACATACCTTGTAAATGGTTATATTTAGGATCAAAATTGAACACTGTCACAGCTCGGCGTCCGTGTTGCGCGTCTACATTACTCGCGTAGACAACGCGTTTTGTCAAAATGGAGACCGGTTTCGTAAATGGACAGACACATATATGCTGAATTTTCGTGGTAAAATTTCAGAAAAATTGCATTTTTAACTCTATAATTCGATATGCTAATTAAAAAATGCTTTCAGGATATGATAATAAATTCGTTATTCAGGTTTTTCCCAGGGTGTATGAAAAGTTATGACCCTCCCTGAAACTCATACACCCTTCGGCTGACGCCTCAGGGTGACGCCTCAGGGTGTATGAGTTTCAGGGAGGGTCATAACTTTTCATACACCCTGGGAAAAACCTGAATAACTAATAATATTCCCGGGAAATGTTAATCTCGGTTTCAGTTTGACCACAAGAAAACTTAAAGGGGTTTGGTGAACAAATTTCTGTAATCAGTTGTTGAACCTCACTAAATAACAACAATGGGGGAAGTTAGTAAAAAATCTATATTCATCTTAACCCATAAATTAAAATAATTATGAGCCGTTTCGCCGTTTAGTAATAAACGACAAGTGATCAAGGGAGACAACCCATATTGCTTCGTTTCACAATTGATTGTGAAGAAATCGTTCACCGGTTTCTCGCGTTTTAAACACAGTTATCACTCAGTATATGTCATATACGTCAGACAGTTTATTACTATTACCGAAAGACTTATCTTTGCGGCTTAGCGCCGTCATGTGATGGAAACATTTAATGGTTATTTCCCCGAAGATCACACAGAAAAATCGTACGCGCCTACTCACCGCCCAAAATTTGGGAGAATAATCTTCCAATTTCCCTACATCGTCTTCTCGTAGTAGAGAGTATCGCTAGACTAGAATGCTACAAAAGGTCTCAATCTCACGTTCGGCTATTTCCGTATTCGCGGAACTTACCCTCTCACATAGAACGCAAAAAAAGTTACCCGTGGGGAGCATATGGCGATCACGTATAATGAGACAGCACTTTGCTTCAAGAGTACGTCTGCAAGACCTCGGCCTACAGCATTGGGCCCTGCTTCGGATGGACAATGTCTGCTTAATCCACAGTACATGTTTGACTGCAGATTTTTTTTTAGATCAAGAACGAGGCCGTCGACGTCACGGGACAACTGAGACACGTAGTTCAGGGGATTTCTTGCAGGTCGAACATTTTTGGTCGAGGATACTTTCGCATGGCCCAAAGTCTCCTCGATTTGTGGTTAGGCCCACTGATGACGGAATCAGGTGTTTCTGCGTGTGAAAAAAACAGGGCTATTCCACCATGCAAGCGCCTCTACTCAAAGTTTCTCAAATTTGGCGATACATGTCGCATGCTGATAGCAAAATATGGACGTAGCGTACAAGATCTATGGCGTTGCGTTTCGTAACTTGTGTCTAATTCCGCTTAAGGACTCGAGGCCCGGGGTAGCACCTGATATTAGACACCCTCGTTTATTCTGTCCCATTCCATCACAACCACTCCACATACATATATATGTTTTATATGATTGGAAAGATCACGATTCCGGCGTTTCCGAATAAAGTAAAAATTTAATTCTTACGTTTATTTCGACGGTTTTGTTGCAGTTAGAAAACAGTTATTTAAAAAAATAATGTCTTTTTTTATATCGCTAATTCCACCTATTATTTTACAAGTAACGAGTCCGAGATTTTGTATGGTGATAATAAACCTTTCAAACCAAACGAAGGTGTCTCATTTTTTTTATGCTCCCCAAAAATTGACATAATCGGATGAAAAATAGAGAAGTTATTAGCAAGTTTGTATGTACCTGCCGTGTAAAAAAATATGTCGGCTATAGAGCGTAAACAAAAATAATCTACTTTTCAGATGATAATCTGCAATTATTGTCCGCTACTTCATGATAATGACACAATATTCTCACACAACATATAGGGATTATAGACCAAACGTTCTTTAATCACTTTGGAACAATATATTTTGAGAAAGTGTAGAAAACCAGTCACGAAGATGAATTTTTATGCTGGAATATGCCCAGTTTTCACGCCTTCCGAAATCCCTCACCGCGGGTGATTGAGTAGACGTCGACCGCCAATTAGTATTCTATAGAAGGCTTACAAAGATGTGATTTGCGGCAATTGGACATTCATGGATTTAAATGCCAACTGAAAAAGGTCTAGCTCAAGGAAAGAGAAGAAAACAGGAACTGATCAGTCTACAGACCTCAAACGGGAAAAATGGCCGCAGCCATTTCCGGTGTGGAGTTAAAAAGCTTTACTGTTATCGCGAAAGTATACAATTTGCGGGAATAATGTTTGCCCTGGAAATAGTTGACCACCTGAGCAGTGTGTTTGTATTTGTTTATTTTGTCATGTGGCGCGAAAACACTGAGATAGACCATATAATTTCTTGTTCAATATTATGTAAACTGCGGCATGAATGTAGTAGAAAAACAGCTAATTATAATAGATGAGCCCAGCGCGTGAATTGTGTGTATTGCAGTTACGAGTAATTAGCCGAGCTAGGTGCGGAAGTCACAGCAGGCGGTAACACTGACTGTGAGTAATGAGCAAAAATCCCCACAGCGCAGAGTTCTTCCACAGACAGTGAATTGTTTAGAGCTAAAATTTCACGTTTGCAAACATTTTTTAAGGAAAATAACAGAAGCACTTGACAGGTTTATTCTTCAACTTTTGAAATATGCAAAGAAAAAAATATCGATAGTTTGAGCCTATTCCCCGGGCCTCGAGTCCTTATAACCCGGGGCTAGGGGCCGTATGAACCCATGTACTTCGAGATCCTCATGGTGCTTATAAGAACAGTCACAATCAAAGCGTGACTGAGATACATCGTTCTCTAGATAACGACTTTACAACGATTATTATGGATTGTGGATACTGAACAGCGATACGGATTTTATATTTTTGGAACATCATGATGTCTTGTCGGCATCATTGAAAACTGTTGACCACTTCTCTCTTGCTGGAAACTAGCCTATGTTTCTGTATACTATGATTGTCTTTTTGAATTGGAGCTAAAACTGTTATGTGGATATGGAATATGTCTTTGGGTTATGGACGCGGATATTCTTTAATGGACGACGGCTGAATTATGATTGACGGACCAGACGCTTGTAATTTAGCATTGGACCCTGCTTCGGAGGGTAATTCACAGTACGTGATTGAGGTCAGATTTTGAGATCGAGAACGAGGCCGTCGACGTCACGGTTCAACTGAGACACGTGGTTTAGGGGATTTCTTGCAGGTCGAACATATATGGTCGAGGATACTTGCGCATGGCCCGAAGTCACCTCAGTCGATTTGTGGTTAGGCCCACTGATAACGGAATCAGGTTTTTCTACTTGTGATTTTGCACGCTGGGCTTAAGAAATTTCCAGCAACTGAAATACTGATATGAATGTCTATGAGAATATTCCAATTCATATGATTCTTCATAATCGGTAACGGTTAGCTGAATTCAGACCCTGTGACCTACCATTATCCGTGTAGCGCGGCGATGTTGAGATAGAAACTCCGCGCTCATGCCGCTAAAAGATAAGAATGTGTGCAATTTGATGTGGAAATATCAATGCCAAGTTTGGTTTCCTACGTTCAGAGACGGGGGGAAAGAAGAACCAGGAAAACTTGTTATTTAAGAAGGAGGGGATGTGAGAGATTTTGACATTTTTTTGTCAGGTTGAATTTTCCAAAAAGGCAGAAAATTATTAAGCGCGCATTATCTCAGAAACATAGGAAACACCACTGAACACGAAAAAATATGATTATTTCTTTGAACTAACTCGAAAAAATGACATTGTGGAGTGAACTTGACCAAAAATGTAGTGGATTTCTCGAAATAAAATTTTGAAATTGAAGAAATGTAGTGACTCACGAATAACGAATCACGAATAAAGTTGAATCATCTCTTCGTTGAGGGTACCGGTCAACACGAATGACCTACTTGAAGTTGCTGGAATAAAGAATGCTACACGTAAAATGGCGTTTCACATTTCTTCCTGCTCATGTGGACCTTTTCCGGCCACGAAACTGAACACCTTGTGAAATATGGAATTTCTTAGCCACCATACAATTACGTAAAGTTCGACTTTTCAGTCACCAATTTTGTATTGAAGTAATTTGGGTGCATGCAAACTTAATATATTATGATGTGTTCTGATTTTAAGTTCTGTTTGTTTTGATAAAGCTATCCCCGAGATTTCGTTTCATGATCTTTTAGGTCAGGTTTTGTAAAACATAAGCAGTTATATAATTTCAATTTATATGGGGTTAATGTAGAAAATGGTTATGTAATTGCACCGAATTGTACTTTGTGAATCCCGAATCTGATGTGCATGTTTAGAAAATGAGACAGATAGCCGAACCGGAAGTCACGACTGTGCTGAAGATTTGACGGGTCAGCTTAACCGTTTATTATGTGCCCATTCATTCGGGACAGTATAAAAGAGAATGTTCGGCGTTTTCAAATTACAGTTTATTCTATCATACTGTCCTACCACCACCGGGAGAGGCCACCGAAAGAGTTCACAAACTACGTGAAATGTTGTAAGCTGGTACGAAATGCAAATATAGTAAAAACTATATATCATCGGAAATCCGTTGTTGTTGTCATCCATTTCAAGTCCAGAGAATACCACTGGCTGGAGCGGAGTCTTCTGAGGGGTTTATGTAATTTAATCCGGGAATATCGGCGCCCCATACAAGCCCACTTTCCGTCGAAACTTTCCACAAATTACAATCTGTCAATCAAAGTCAATCTGAATCAGACAGTCATTCAACGTGTTGTTGCTGTTTCGTGCTGTTGATGTTGTTGTTGGCACATGGTCCACAGGGTTAATGTCAGTTAGCTACGCACGTTTATGCTCACCCATTCTCATCGACAAACGCTTTGCTTTCAGAACATGCGATCGGCTACTCACCGAAATTCACTATACTAGAGGAAGATGTGAAGCGCGAAGATGCGCAGTTACCATGCGAAGATGCGAAGTTACGATACGAAGATGCAAAGATGCGAAGCGCGGAGACGCGAAGTTACGATGCGAAGATGCGAAGCGCGAAGATGCGAAGTTACGATGCGAAGATGTGAAGTTACGATGGCAGTACCACTAGCTGCGCGCATGACCGACGCTTTGGTAAGTTTGGATATTATGTGTTCATTTTTTTCTTTATATTCCTAAATATTCATACCTGTACAATTGGGACATATACGTTTATTCTAAATATGAAATACAGGAACTGCATCGTACCCAATTATCTGATAAAAAGTAAACTAAGAGCTCATGTCAGTAGCATGGAAAGGGAAATTGAGGTCCCTTGACCCACTTTCATGAAGGTCAATACCGCTATAGTTCCGGCATAGGTCACGTGATGATCACCTGCCCGGGAGTGAACTCGGGTGATGTATTCCTCCGCGGTATTCCTCCACGATTATGCGGTCATATCCGGGAATCTCCGGCAATATCCGACCATCTCCGGGAATATAATGGTCAATAAGCCGTTATCCACCCTTCCAAAGCATCAAGTGACATGCACGTCATCAAACATGGTCCCTGACAATATCGCCAGCTATATGCCCAGCATAAATGGCAAGTGGGGAACCCTCAGTTTCTCCACATAGCCATACAGCGAGAGAAAGAGAACCCCCCATGGTCCTAGCTGCGGTCGAACCCGTATTGCGCACTCACGTTATCCACTGCACCACGAGTCAGCTCATACTAGGCAAGGTTGAAAATACCCCAATATACGTACCAGGGAGCAGATCTATATACGGTCATGGTGTAGGCCCAATCGGGAACCTTCGCATGGACATTTACGGTATGGAAGTATTGGGCTGGTCTTTTTTTTTACACGATGAGAGGGGTCTCGAGGCCATGCGTTACCTTTGTTGAAAAGTGTTGATGAGGCATGCGCAGTAGGCTGGCAGATCGAGGTGGACGTTTTGGGGTTTAGGTGGTACCACAATTGTTCGACTGGGTCGTGTGAGGTGCCATGGGGGATCGTCCAACTGGATGAGTGTGGGGTGGAAATCACGTCATTCTGCGCACGCGCAGCAGAAAAATTTGAACGGACGTTGTGAGGTCGGGATGGATTAATAGTGGTGCGACTGGGCCGTATGAGGTGTGTCGTCCCTTTTCAACATTCTGTGCATGCGCAGACAGGGAATTGTGGAAGAAGGGCATTAGAAGGGAAGTTTTGGGTGTAGAAATGGACCATTCTTGGTCCGAACGGGACGTGTGGGGTATCATATTGAAGCTTTCGTGGGACAGCGTCCGACTGGGCTGGCGTGTCGTGGAAGTAAGAGATATGGCGCGCACACTCAGACAGGAAACAGTGGAAAAGAGGCACTTAAAGGGAATTTTTGCCTCGAGGTGGACAATCCGTTGTCCGAATGGGTCGTGTTGGGTTTCGGAGTGAAGGGCTCTTGAGGTAGCGTCGGATTGGACTGGTGTGTAGCCTAGTATCATCGTTCTGGCTGTAATATAGAGCTCTTGTCCAATCGACAGCCGCCATTTGAGAAACTACAGCGCTCGGAGCTGTCGGATGGATCGTTTGAGAGCTCGAAGCTCTTGGAGTCCGAGCTTTTGGAGTCGAAGCTTGGAGCTCTTAGTCCATGAGCTAGGACCCGAAATTTGACTTATTGGTACCATCTTGAGGGGCAAAGCTTCGTGATGTTTTTCTTATCACGTGATACCTGTAGGTGACAAAAAACCCTGCTGGCCATGTCAGAGTGGCAGCTAAGTATCAAAAAGTGGGTCAATCCAAGATGGCGTCCCAAAAGCTACGAAAAGTCATGAGGATCACAGAAAGATCTCTTGGTCAAGCTACAGGTCATTCTTTCTGTTCAATTCCTGTCAAATTTTACACAATGGCTGATCTAATATAGTGAAGCAGATCATGTGCTGTATGGTGTGGCAAGATAGTCTGAATAATATGGCAACCAATGAACGGTAACCCTACCTGACCAAGGCGGGAAATCATGAGCAGTTTTTAAAAGTTTTCAAGCTATTTCGGTATAGAAGACAGCTAGGAAGTTGAAATTTCCTGACTGAATAGTTTATGCCTGACTGAATAGTTTAGGCCATGTTTAGCCTAGTTGCAGTATTCTAGGCGCAAATGTTCATGGGAAAATTCAAAAGGGCGGCCGCATGGTGTCCCCAGAAAATCACATTTGTGAACTTAATAAGTCCATCTTTTGCCCAAGTTAATTTGGCTGTAAGCTCACGAAAATAATTTATTTTGCCAAAGCTGAGTAGTATCTATCATTTTTATTAGTTTTTGCAGTTCCTTAGGAAGAAATATGGAAATAAAAACCAAATTAAAGACCATTATTACCTTCCAAGATCGTGATGCCATCGTGAATCCATCATGAGGGCCATCTTGGATTTATTGACATTATTTGGTAGAGCTCGACGGAAATATATAGTTTGGATAGTAACATCATGTGTAACCACTGAATATTTGGCAGAATAAAATGTCTTCAACCTCCTCCACCCCCCTCCACCACCTTCCCCGCATACCACCCTACACATGTTTGGTATCCTCTAAATCGAGCATGATATAATTAAGAGGGAAACAAGCAGTTCTGCAATGAATCTTTCATCTTCATCAAGTAGCTACAAAATGAACAGTTCGCACGAGTCATTGTAGTTCGCTGTACAACTAATATTGGTTGTCATCACAATCGTCATCCTCAGACGTATCATCATCCTGATCTTGTTGGAAGTCCTCATCAGCCATGTTGTCACAGGTCTCTAACTTACATGTGGCCGTGCATTTCAGGCCATTTGCCAGGCATTGACAATCAGGTAGCTTGCAAACTTTGATGCATTTGCAGGAATTTACGGGGACTATTGACATCAGTGCAAGACATCACACAATGTGGTCGTTTACAGATACAGTCACTACTGTCCCTCAGTCAGCCGTACCTCTGGAGCAAGCCGGATCCCACGCTTGGACACCGGGACACTGCAGTCCACACGACGGGTTCCACGCATGGACACCGGAACACTCAACTCCAGGGATCGTCTCATGACCTTCGACAACTGGATAGTCATCTTTCACACAAGCAAAGAGTAGTGGTGGGGGGGGGTCCGGATCGTGGTTAGAATTCCAGGAAACCAGGACCGTACTCCAATGGACACAACCCACAATGCCAAAGACGGGCCACCACACACCAGGATGACGGACAGCGGACAGCCTATCCCATCATCGAAGATAACTTATCCCGTCCAGACAAGATCATCCAGACGAAGTGGTGCCCCACAAAGAGGTATTCCAATAGATTTCCATCGTTGGGGATAACCTCTGAGAGACGTGTTTGCGACAAGAGCCAAGGCAGAACTACAACTCTTCGTCAGCTTCATCATAGATCTGCAAATCCTGGCCATCGACGCCTCATTGATCAAGTGGGACAACTCCCTGGCCTATGCCTTCCTGCCAATCGCCATGATACAGGAAGTTCCTCTAAAGATCACACAGCATGACTGCGTCATAATTCTCATCGTACCACTGTGGCTGCATCGCAGTTCAGCGAGATTACCTCACAGAGATAGTTTTCATCTGGAACAGTTGCGGAAACTACGGTATCAGCTAACCGATCTTCCACACCTCAACTGTACCAGTCGAAGTGGTCTTATTCAAGTGCCTGTCTCGAGGAATCCATCCCGTTGCTGCCTCTACTTTGGTAGTAACAGATTTCTACTCCATCTACATATGGAAAGAAGTTTCAGATCAGTACCACTGAAATTTACAGATCAGCCCTAGTCAAGGTGTTACGCCCGTCCACGAGTTTGAACATTAGCTAGAGCCATGGAAAAATACAGATCAACCCCAGCCAAGGTGTTACGCTTGTCCGCGAGGGTGGACATCCGTCAGATTTCTGCATTACGCCGAGCTACCGCATTACAACCTCGACGAACACAAACAGGTGGAACCATTGCGGTCGTCCTGAAAGCGTTATTTAGGTTTTCATTCGAACTTTCTACAGCCAAGTCCAGTGAAAACACTATCTTACAGCATTCCTCACGGTCTTCACCTTAGGAACAGGGATATGTGAATGACACGCTTTGGAGAGAAAGTCCCACACCAGAGCGGAGGGTTGGTTCAGAACATTCTTCCGCCCGGTCCCGGAATTCCAACAAGGAACGAGCCTACTCGTTTTGGCCTTTGTGAACAACACCTATACTCGATTCCGGCACTTTCGGACTTCGCCAACGGATTGGAAGATTAGCCCCTTCTCTATCAAGTAGAGCCATCCGCCTTTATCTACTTTGCACAGATCCAGCAAGGGGATTCAGACGCCTATTATATCTTCAGACGCCTATTATATCTATCACTATACTGGACGGTGACATCCGATGTTACCAAGTATATGATAGCACCCTGACTGAAGATGATTCACGAGGCGTATCAACTTGCAATGGATGCCCCTTCTCTACTAGCATCAGTATCGTCGCACGATTTCCTGGCACCTGTGGGGGAACCTATCGTCAGATGATATAGTCCAGTCCTGCGCAGGCACAGCCAACTCGACTTTTACCAGCTTCTATTTACGAGACATCTCGTCCAGACTGACAGGGTGACATCACTGGGACCTGTAGTAGCAGCCCAGCGCATAGTCCACTAGCCCTCTCGTAAACAAAGGGGGGGGGGGCGAACAACACCACAGTCAAGACCAGCAAGCAATTCCCAAGCCTGAGGTAAGTATCACTAACAGCCATGCCGGAGGCGGAGTGATTTGACAGAGCGGTCAAGACGGCTACAACAACATGATCTACTAGTTCCCCAGCAGTCGGCCTGGGTTCGATATTTACGGCCCCCCCCCCCCTTCTTCGCCGCCGTCTTATTGGTTGCTCTTTGACATCCCTACGCTTCTCTCACGACAGGGGAAATCTCTAAGAGTGTTTTCAGGTTACCAGATCTAGATCATCACAGGTGGCTTACGCTGCATCTTGATCCGGGAACTACAGGTTCGGCGTCCCAACCACCACTGTTGGGAGTCTGGCATCAGTGATAGCAGGTGTAGATTTGAGCCACAAATATAAGACATTTATAAACAATGTTCAATATTTTTTATCAAATCAAACCTGCTATCACATAAATGTGCCCATCCCGACCTCCCTTCAAGCTGCGACCAATATGTTCAATTTGAAAACCATCAGTGAAAATTGGGTCTATTACATATAGCAGCTTGTGGATTATAGCAACTATTTGCCGCCATCTTGGATTGACCCACTTTGTGCCACTAAGCTGCCGACCGGGCATGGCCAGCATGATTTTTTGTACTCTACATATATAATCTAACATGAAAATCACCATGACGTTTTGCCCCTCAAGATGGTACCAGTAAGTGGTCTAGCTCATGGACTACCTTGAAGCTCTTGAAGCTCGGAAGTGACATCATCGCACGCATGCACCTGTGGTGCACCCTATGCCCTATGGCTATAGGGCACAGGGTGCACCACAGGTGCGTGCGCATGCGTGTGATGATGTCACCAACCACGTCACAGATGACGCGGCCATCCCTCAAGTCGTGGTCTACACACCGAGGGCTTCACTTTGACACCTCGCACGATGCATTCGGACCAAGAATGGTCCCTCAATCGCTCAAACTCACCTCCACGCAGCTTCAGAATGACCACTTTACTTAGTACACCACAACTGCGCATGCGCAGATTGGCGCGACTTCCAATAAAAAGACACGCCAGTCTGACTCTACCCCACGAAAACTTCACTAGGATATCCCAACCGGTCCATTTGGACCAACGATGGGTCCCTTGATTGCACAAACATGTCATTTGCCACGCCCAAAACGACATCTTTCTTTACTACTGCCCAACTGCGCATGAGTAGCACGATGTGCCTTCCAACAAGGCAATAACAATATTTTTTCCAATATGTTAGGCCGTTTGTAATATGATTTTTCTTAAGAAAAACAAAGAAGCATGCTCCATTAGAGTGAGAAATAAAATAGCTAATTCGCACAACTTCGTTTTGGTCTCGCGTAGAATCTCCCAGGCTTGCACCTCGTGAAACTGACATGTCTGATGTCTGAGATGCCCAGGTCAAAATATAAACTACAGATATTTTCATTGGCTCGTTTAAATGGGGCGAACATGTGACTTGATGCTTTGAAAACAACTTTCGAACAGGATTATCTCCCTTCCGATATTCGTCTTTCGCAGCTGATAGATGGCGCCCTGTGAAATACATGCAGAATCATAGCGACAAGCTAAGGGTAGTGTTAAGATGTCGCGACTGCACACATGAGACAACTGCGCGAGATCGTTGGACATCGCATTATAGACATTGCCATGAGACAACACTATTGTCGCAAAGCCTGGTGCATAAAACATTGGCAATTACGACATGCCACATGAGAGAGTTTCAATCAGTGACAATAAACATTATTAGTATGACGTCACTAGCCAGTCGCCGCGCAAAACAGCAGGGGTTATGAAAGTCCTCTATAATAATGCGATATGTAACTACGACTGCCTTGACGAAAATCTCGAGCACTTTTTTCTTCCACTGTCCTATCTTCACCAGTCAAATACAACGTTTTATTGTTAATCTGTTGGACATCTACGACGATCCTTATTCTGTCACTTGTCAGAATAATATCCAGATCGACCTGAGAGCTTTTGCTACAGAAACCAACATGTTCCAGCGCTGACTGCATGGTGATTCTCGCTACCAGATTGAAATGAAGTAATTCCTCATATAGTGAACAAAATGTCAACAGGACAGCAATAACGGAAACCACTTTTTAAAGCCGAAATAATTTCTCTATAATGTTTTTTCTTTACTACTCCATATTTACACAATATCACTCATGATATTGTAACGAAAGTGCAGAAATGCAAACGACCCCTTGGGTTCCCCTTTAATAAATCACTGCTGGTGTGTTGACACGTGACTACTGTGAAATCGAAAGTGACATTGTGTTTACGTATGCGGTTCACTTACCTGATGGAATTCAACGCTGTAATTTTCCTAGAATGAACTACAATAATCCGGGACTCTGACAATGCCTTGGAATGCCGGTGAAGTTATCTCAAACGATCAGTCGGGACGGCGAAAGGAACCCTGGTGAAGCTCGCTTGTTTCGCTGTAGAAGACGTCAGTCAGGAATCCGGTAGTCAACATTGAAGAATATGCAGATGAAGGACAGTGAACTTTGCGGTCGTCGTATGAAATAACTAGAGAGAGTTGGAAGCTGAGATTTACCAGTTACGTCCGTTATGAATTATGGTTTGTTCCTCCATAGCCATATTTATCCAACGAAGTCCAGATAAACTGATCGGGGAAGTGTGGTAATTTGACAATAAAGAGGGCGCTGCCATCGTCGACTTCTGTTTCTACCTTTATCTGCAGGAGAGCGTTTTGTTTCTACCTTTATCCGCAGAAGGATATAAGACAGGCTCCCGCTCAAACGAGGCATAACAGCAGAAAATCCGAGGTGAGAGGACGTCAAGTTGTATCCGGGAGAAGAAATCCAGTACATTGCCGGGCCGGAGAAGGGCCGTGATCAGGCCGCCGAATTCTTGCCGCCGCCGGGCCGGGACCAGACCGCCGAATTGGAGAAGAGCCGCCGCCAAATTCCATAGCATCATAGCATACATTTACACTCACTTACATTCACACGTCCGGGCTGTGTTTACTCTACTCCTATCTCTATCTGACTCAACCGTATTGTACAGATGTGCGGGTACAGCACTGAGAAATAGAGTATAGACACTTATCGTTAACGGTTGTTTCTAACTCTACCTGACCCTCGTCCGTATTGCACAGACGTGCAGGTTTAGCTCTGGGAATTAACTAACGGCGTTAGTGTTGATAGCGTGGCCATAACTTAGCTGAATCTCTACCTGACTCAACCGTATTGTACAGTTGTGCGGGTACGGCACTGTGGTTAATGGTATCGATAAAGCTGTAGCCGGTAGGAGATGCTCGTCTCTGTGAAGAGGGTACAGCTAAACCAAATCAAACACAAATCCTACATAAACAATTATCCATGCACACACGTACTTAAACACACAACCTATGGGTTGAGATACATTCACGCTAACACTCACAAGCTATAGGCTCAGGTCTAGAGCTTGATATATATACACCTACCCAGTAAATCGTACCATAAACGATTATCCATTCACGCCCATATAAGAAAACGGTCTCTCGCAACCCTGTACATACATTATATAATTCACGGCCAATCATATATTAATACTGTCCCATATAGTAGTATATAAAGGGGGAAACCTTAACCAAATGCCCACCCATTGCGGATGACCATACAGTAGTATGTGAAGAGGGTTCATAGAACAGGTGACCATACAGTAGTGGGAAAAGAGGGTTACTAGACCAAGTGCCTACCCATCCACCGTGTGTTATCGATGTCCGATCCTATGTGGACCGTGTAGCCGTGAACTCTAGCCTTGATGATTCGTCCTTGGAGCCAGGCCGCGGAGTGAGTCACCGTGATTACAGAGAGACGGTGTTACAGAGAGACGGGCCGATGCCGTAGAAGCCTTTGTACTGTGAGAGTACTGTCGTGCCCAGGCCGTCCGCATCCATTGACAGTTACCAACGCTTGGAGGGGCCAGGTCGTGTAAGACGAGACACGACGACGACGAGAAGTCCATACAGCCCGAGTGAAGAAGACCGGGGGAAGGAAGACACACGCCGGACATAACCACGGGAGGGCCAGGTCGTGTAAGACGAGACACGACGTTGAAGAGAAGTCCATACAGCCCGAGGGAAGAAGACCGGGAGAAAGAAGACAGATGCTGGACATAACCACGGAGGGGCCAGGACGTGTAAGACGAGACACGACGTACAGTCCATCTATACGGGAGTGGACGAAGATCAGGAGAAGGAAGATAGACGCTGGACCCTACCACGAAGACCTGGGGAAGGAAGATAGAAGCTGGACCCAACCACGAGAGAACCGGTCGTGACCAGACTGTGGCTGTGACCAGGCCTGATCGCGATATAGCTAGGGCTATATATTTTATATATATCTTTCTACTATATTGGACTTCGGTTAAAGATAACTATAAGAATACAGGTAAATCTAATTCATAGATCAGGGATCTTCTTTTCAGGGATTGTACGCTACCGCGATCTGAATCCTGTATTCCTGCTCATAGATTTATATGTCAGTATTGTATTAATTTGCTTTGGTTGTCATTACAGGTCTTCCTTTCCAACCTCCTCGATCCAGACAAGGTGACAGGTGGAATCGAACTCCCTCGTTAGTAGTATAGTCCCGTGAAAAAAGGTCCCATTTTGCCGGGGGAGGTAACTCTTGCATCCGACAGGGGGCGCCACCAGCTCAAGGCATGTACTGACATGTTCTGGATTGCATCAGCCTTGGCTGGATGCCAACATCCGGGTTCCGCTCAAGGCATGTACTGACATGTTCTGGATTGCATCAGCCTTGGCTGGATGCCAACATCCGGGTTCCGTTGGCCGGCATCCAATTGGCTGGCTGCCAATTGGCTCAGTGCCAAGTTTTTCGCTATAAAAGGGGTTCATTTTGCAGTTCGGTACCAACATTTTCACTGACCATCCGAAGCTATCAACCTCACCACTGCCAGCCTGACCGACTTTCCTGCCCGCCTGTCTGCCTGACCACTGCCTGCCTAACCGACTTTCCTGCCCGCCTGCCTACCTGACCACTGCCTGCCTCACCGACTTTCCTGCCCGCCTGCCTACCTGACCACTGCCTGCCTAACGGACCTCCCTGCCTACCTGATCACTGCCTGTCTGTAATCATCTGCCTGACCAGTATCATTGACCAGTATCACTGAGTAACACCAATCAACGCCTTACACGTATGTAATATATATATTTTAATAATATCTATGCTAGGAAATGCCCCCCCCCCTCCCCCCAACCCCCCCGGAATTTTTTCTTTCAGCTTACACACGCAATTTCCCCACAGAACGGACCGGAGTTGCGAGGAGAATGGACGGACAAATGCAATGGACCAGAGCGGAGACGGACTTTTGTGGACCGTTACGGACAAAACCATCGGAGAATGGACGGACCGTTACCAGTGTTCTCCGGTCGTTTCTGGTCCGGAATGGTACCATTGTCTCGTTCTCCGTTCATTCTCCGTTGCAGCTCTTTGTTGTCTTACGGTAGAAATAGTCTAATATATTGACGGTCCGCTCATTCTCCGTTTTCTCATGAGAATGAACGGAGAATGGGTCATTGGAAACGAGCGGAGACGGCACGGAGACGATTGTATGTGAACTCTCCTGTTTGGAGGCGGATAAGTCAAACAGCGTTCCAAGTCGCGGCGGTGATGCGGTCGCGGGAGAAAGCCTCCGCGGACAGAAAATAGTCCCATGGGTTGACTTCCAATGTTAATGTATATGGGGAATACCTAAATAGACGTTTTGGGGTCTAGGGGAGCCCCTAATGGTCCGATTGGGTCGAGTGAGGTATCAAAGTGAAGCATATGTGAGGGGCATCTGATGGGCTGGGTGTGGGGTTGCAATAGCGTAATTCTGCGCATGCGCGGTGGCCAAAGGGTATGGAAATATACGTTTTGGAGCTAGGGGAGCCACTAATGGTCCGATGGGGTCGAGTGAGGTATCAAAGTGAAGCATTCGTGAAGGGGCATCCGACGGGATGGGTGACACGTGGAACTGACGTCATTCTGCGCATGCGCGGTAGACCAAGAGTATGAAAATAGACGTTTTGGGATCTAGGCGAGCCCCTAATGGGCCGATGGAGTCGTATGGGGTATCAATGTGAAGCACACATGAGGGGGCATCTGCTTGGACTAGTGGCTCGGGCGTGGTCACCATTCTGCGCATGCGCAGACAGGGAATTGTGGGAAAAGGGTATGGAAATAGACGTTTTCGGATCTTTGTGGGCCACTAGTGGTCCTATGGAGTCGTATGAGGTATCAGGTATCAATGTGAAGCACACATGAGGGGGCATCCGCCTGAACTAGTGTCTCAACCGTTGTCCACATTCGCGCATGCACAGACAGGGAATTGTGGGAAAAGGGTATGGAGATAGACGTTTTGGGATCTGGGTGAGCCCCTAGTGGGCCGATGGGGTCAAGTGAGGTATCACTGTGAAGTATATGCAAGGGGGTATCTGGCTGGACTAGTGGCTCGGGCGTTGTCACCATTCTGCGCATGCGCAGACAGGGAATTGTGGCAAAAAGGTATGGAAATAGACGTTTTGTGGTCTAGGAGAGCCCCTAATGGGCCGATAGAGCCGTATGAGGTATCAATGTGAAGCACACATGAGGGGACATCTGCTTGGCAGCAGCGCCCGCCAACGCCAAGCTCAACGCTTCAACGCCCTGGTGAATTAGCCCACAAGCTCTGATTTTCATGGAATTGTCGCTAATTCATTGGAAATGCAGTGATTCCCGTCAACGTCCGCCTTAACGCCCTAGCATAACAACTTGACGCCATGATACAGACAGATGAGAGAAGAAGAACAACAACAATGATGAGAGAACAACAACAACAACAACAAGCTTTTTTTCATATAGTTTATTTTCCCCTCCATCATAACATACCCACGCTGGGGGAGCCGCGTTGGGTATGTTTACAATTTAAGAATACTCTTGTCCAATCAGAGACCGCCATTTTGTCCTGCCATATTCGTTCTTGCCCGTTAGATGTATTCTCGGCTGCACTTGTCCAATCAGAAGCCGTCCTTAAGAAAGTCCCATCTTCGGCCCTGTTCGCTCTCATCCGTTTGTTCTAATCGGCGTCGGTCAGGCCTGGATATTCGTTGGGCAGCATATCCTGAAACAGTTGTTTGCGCATTCTTATCGCATTTTCCAGGGCCTCGGTGGGTGGTAACCCCATAGCCTCTTCCAAGTGACGCTTGGTCTTCATGATGGACCTGTGCGTGGGGTCGCCTTTCATTTCAAGCGGTAGTAAGGTATACTGTTCATAGATCGCCATGGCTGTTTTCCTGATGCGAGGCCGCATTTCGGTGTACGCCTGTTGTAAGTTATCCTGCCCCGCGTCCTCGATCGCTTCAGCGTGAGTATTGATAGCTGCTGTCACAATACGATCCCAGAAGGTAGGTTCTGCCTCACTTTCTGGGATGTAGGCTGACTATCTGAGGTCAAGCTCTCCATATCAGTAGATAGACTGTCAGCAATCTTGGATTCGGTATCAGTCGATACACTCTCATCGATCTCTGTATCAGCATCCGATTCAACGGACTCCTCGGCGTCTTCAATCCCATGTATATTTTTCTGGTGTCGCATCATATCGTAATGTCTGGTGAACGTGCGTTCACACTCGGAACAAGTATAAGCCATGTTGACGGTTGAACGTCGACTGTGCGTGTTTTGGGAACACACTCGCTTTCATAGACAGTAACACCCGCCAACGCTCACTGTTACGCCTTAACGCCCAATATGTACGCCTTGACGCTCGTCTCAACGTTTTAACACACTTTCTTAACGCTTTAACGTCGTTTAATGATGCGTTCAAACAAATGCTGCTTTTGTGCTATTGCTCTGACATACGCCGCTTTCCAGTTCATGCCCGAGGTTTTCAACATCGACGCTGTTCTTTCGATTTCCATATGCACTGGGTCCTTGTGCAACAATTTCATATGGGTCACGAGGTCGACATACTGCTGACGTAAAGCCCGTCGTAGTCTGGGTGCCAATCTGTTATGGGCTAAAATTGCGGCTTCCTCTTTCGAATACCCTTTGCGTTGAAACTTGTTTTCTGTAACCTCCAACATCTCGCCCATCTCGGCGTCCATACTTTCTTTGAACAAATCCTTCCATAGCCTCGAGTTCACATTATGTTTTTCAACCTCGGGTTGGTCCTTCACGGTTGGGTGATATTCCGGGACTGGTGGTATGAAGGAGGCCCGCTGTACGGGGGTGGGTTGCTGCTCTGCCAGGAGTGGACTCGGCGGATGGTGTAGAGGCTGCAGTGATTCCTCGCCGGGTAACAGGTGGGTCGTCAGCCGACGATCTTCGGGGGTATGGGCTTTCAAATCTACGAACAGGTAGCCGTACGGACGACTTGTCGCCCCTTGAAACGCCTGCATGAAATGGTCGATGTTCTGAGGATAAATTCGACTACCAAACACACGGATTTGTGCTCTGTCAATGGGATTGGAGAACAACACAAAGTATTGGCAGTTCAAGGCAATATCTCTGGACGCCCTCCCTTGAGGAAAGAGATTCTGTGTCAAATAGATGACGGACAGATTCCGATGATGGGATCCTTTAGTAAACAAGTCGGCGACGTGTGAATTGTCCTTGGCCGCACTCATCAGATCATCTAGCACTACCACGTTGGTCTGCTCGGGGTCAAAGTAATACGGTTCGTTTATGTCGTGGGGAATCCCTGGGACGAAGCTCACATTCTGTAACCTTGTAGTTTCGTAGGCGGGCTGCCATTGGCTATAACACCAAACAACACGTGTCGGAGCTGGGGTTGCCACACCTCCCTCTAAGAACTTCATCACCCAGGACGTCTTTCCACATGCCGTAGGGCCGCTCACCGTCATCGTATAGGGATGCTCTACTGCTCTTGTTGGACCTATAGCGGGACTCGGCTGTGTCTCTTGGTTGTGTTTGCGTTGAATGTGCCTGAGCATACTATCGCGACGAGAGAAGGTTCTCTGACAGAACGTACACGTACACGACATGTTCATCAGTCGACCAATACATATGGACTGATGATGGACACATGTTTGTTCCTATATTTACAGACCACCACCACACACACCACCACCAACTCCACCAACACCACCGCCACACACCACCAACACCACCACCAACGCCACCAACACCACCACCACCAACGCCACCAACGGCATCACCAACGCGTCAACGCCCGGTGGTGGTGGTAGCCCCCGTGTGGCAGAGCTCTTGGATCGGAGCTCTCGGAGCTCAAAGCTTGCGGAGCTCAGAGCTCGGACATGACGTCATCGCAGGCATGCGCGTGTACCTGTGCTGCACCCGCACCCTGGTGTACCCTATTCCCCACGGGCTATAGGGTACAGGGTGCAGCACAGGTACACGCGCATGCCTGCGATGACGTCATGTCCGAGCTCTGAGCTCCGCAAGCTTTGAGCTCCGAGAGCTCCGATCCAAGAGCTCTGCCACACGGGGGCTACCACCACCACCGGGCGTTGACGCGTTGGTGGCGTTGGTGGTGGCGTTGGTGGCGTTGGTGGTGGCGTTGGTGGTGGTGGCGTTGGTGGCGTTGGTGGTGGTGGTGGCGTTGGTGGTGGTGTTGGTGGCGTTGGTGGTGGTGTTGGTGGTGTGTGGCGGTGGTGTTGGTGGAGTTGGTGGTGGTGTGTGTGGTGGTGGTCTGTAAATATAGGAACAAACATGTGTCCATCATCAGTCCATATGTATTGGTCGACTGATGAACATGTCGTGTACGTGTACGTTCTGTCAGAGAACCTTCTCTCGTCGCGATAGTATGCTCAGGCACATTCAACGCAAACACAACCAAGAGACACAGCCGAGTCCCGCTATAGGTCCAACAAGAGCAGTAGAGCATCCCTATACGATGACGGTGAGCGGCCCTACGGCATGTGGAAAGACGTCCTGGGTGATGAAGTTCTTAGAGGGAGGTGTGGCAACCCCAGCTCCGACACGTGTTGTTTGGTGTTATAGCCAATGGCAGCCCGCCTACGAAACTACAAGGTTACAGAATGTGAGCTTCGTCCCAGGGATTCCCCACGACATAAACGAACCGTATTACTTTGACCCCGAGCAGACCAACGTGGTAGTGCTAGATGATCTGATGAGTGCGGCCAAGGACAATTCACACGTCGCCGACTTGTTTACTAAAGGATCCCATCATCGGAATCTGTCCGTCATCTATTTGACACAGAATCTCTTTCCTCAAGGGAGGGCGTCCAGAGATATTGCCTTGAACTGCCAATACTTTGTGTTGTTCTCCAATCCCATTGACAGAGCACAAATCCGTGTGTTTGGTAGTCGAATTTATCCTCAGAACATCGACCATTTCATGCAGGCGTTTCAAGGGGCGACAAGTCGTCCGTACGGCTACCTGTTCGTAGATTTGAAAGCCCATACCCCCGAAGATCGTCGGCTGACGACCCACCTGTTACCCGGCGAGGAATCACTGCAGCCTCTACACCATCCGCCGAGTCCACTCCTGGCAGAGCAGCAACCCACCCCCGTACAGCGGGCCTCCTTCATACCACCAGTCCCGGAATATCACCCAACCGTGAAGGACCAACCCGAGGTTGAAAAACATAATGTGAACTCGAGGCTATGGAAGGATGTGTTCAAAGAAAGTATGGACGCCGAGATGGGCGAGATGTTGGAGGTCACAGAAAACAAGTTTCAACGCAAAGGGTATTCGAAAGAGGAAGCCGCAATTTTAGCCCATAACAGATTGGCACCCAGACTACGACGGGCTTTACGTCAGCAGTATGTCGACCTCGTGACCCATATGAAATTGTTGCACAAGGACCCAGTGCATATGGAAATCGAAAGAACAGCGTCGATGTTGAAAACCTCGGGCATGAACTGGAAAGCGGCGTATGTCAGAGCAATAGCACAAAAGCAGCATTTGTTTGAACGCATCATTAAACGACGTTAAAGCGTTAAGAAAGTGTGTTAAAGCGTTGAGACGAGCGTCAAGGCGTACATATTGGGCGTTAAGGCGTAACAGTGGGCGTTGGCGGGTGTTACTGTCTATGAAAGCGAGTGTGTTCCCAAAACACGCACAGTCGACGTTCAACCGTCAACATGGCTTATACTTGTTCCGAGTGTGAACGCACGTTCACCAGACATTACGATATGATGCGACACCAGAAAAATATACATGGGATTGAAGACGCCGAGGAGTCCGTTGAATCGGATGCTGATACAGAGATCGATGAGAGTGTATCGACTGATACCGAATCCAAGATTGCTGACAGTCTATCTACTGATATGGAGAGCTTGACCTCAGATAGTCAGCCTACATCCCAGGAAAGTGAGGCAGAACCTACCTTCTGGGATCGTATTGTGACAGCAGCTATCAATACTCACGCTGAAGCGATCGAGGACGCGGGGCAGGATAACTTACAACAGGCGTACACCGAAATGCGGCCTCGCATCAGGAAAACAGCCATGGCGATCTATGAACAGTATACCTTACTACCGCTTGAAATGAAAGGCGACCCCACGCACAGGTCCATCATGAAGACCAAGCGTCACTTGGAAGAGTCTATGAGGCTACCACCCACCGAGGCCCTGGAAAATGCGATAAGAATGCGCAAACAACTGTTTCAGGATATGCTGCCCAACGAATATCCAGGCCTGACCGACGCCGATTAGAACAAACGGATGAGAGCGAACAGGGCCGAAGATGGGACTTTCTTAAGGACGGCTTCTGATTGGACAAGTGCAGCCGAGAATACATCTAACGGGCAAGAACGAATATGGCAGGACAAAATGGCGGTCTCTGATTGGACAAGAGTATTCTTAAATTGTAAACATACCCAACGCGGCTCCCCCAGCGTGGGTATGTTATGATGGAGTGGAAAATAAACTATATGAAAAAAAACTTGTTGTTGTTGTTGTTGTTTTCTCATCCTTGTTGTTCTTCTTCTTCTCTCATCTGTCTGTATCATGGCGTCAAGTTGTTATGCTAGGGCGTTAAGGCGGACGTTGACGGGCGTCAATGCATTTCCAATGAATTAGCGACAATTCCATGAAAATCAGAGTTTGTGGCCTAATTCACCAGGGCGTTGAAGCGTTGAGCTTGGCGTTGGCGGGCGTTGCTCACAATTCCCTGTTTGCGCATGCGCAGAATGGTGACAACGGCCGAGACGCTAGTCCAGGCGGGTGCCCTCTCATGTGTGCTTCACATTGATACCTCATACGGCACTATCGACCCATTAGGGGCTCCCCTAGCTCCCAAAACGTCTATGTCCATACCCTTTTCCCACAATTCCCTGTCTGCGCATGCGCAGAATGGTGACCACAGCCGAGCCACTAGTCCAAGCAGATGGACTCTCCTAGATCCCAAAACGTCTATTTTCATACTCTTGGTCTACCGCGCATGCGCTGAATGACGTCAGTTCCACGTGTCACCCACCCCGTCGGATGCCTCTTCACGAATGCTTCACTTTGATACCTCACTCGACCCCATCGGACCATTAGTGGCTCCCCTAGCTCCAAAACGTCTATTTCCATACCCTTTGGCCACCGCGCATGCGCAGAATTACGCTATTTCAACCCCACACCCAGCCCATCAGATGCCCCCTCACATATGCTTCACTTTGATACCTCACTCGACCCAATCGGACCATTAGGGGCTCCCCTAGACCCCAAAACGTCTATTTAGGTATTCCCCATATACATTAACATTGGAAGTCAACCCATGGGACTATTTTCTGTCCGCGGAGGCTTTCTCCCGCGACCGCATCACCGCCGCGACTTGGAACGCTGTTTGACTTATCCGCCTCCAAACAGGAGAGTTCACATACAATCGTCTCCGTGCCGTCTCCGCTCGTTTCCAATGACCCATTCTCCGTTCATTCTCATGAGAAAACGGAGAATGAGCGGACCGTCAATATATTAGACTATTTCTACCGTAAGACAACAAAGAGCTGCAACGGAGAATGAACGGAGAACGAGACAATGGTACCATTCCGGACCAGAAACGACCGGAGAACACTGGTAACGGTCCGTCCATTCTCCGATGGTTTTGTCCGTAACGGTCCACAAAAGTCCGTCTCCGCTCTGGTCCATTGCATTTGTCCGTCCATTCTCCTCGCAACTCCGGTCCGTTCTGTGGGGAAATTGCGTGTGTAAGCTGAAAGAAAAAATTCCGGGGGGGTTGGGGGGAGGGGGGGGGGCATTTCCTAGCATAGATATTATTAAAATATATATATTACATACGTGTAAGGCGTTGATTGGTGTTACTCAGTGATACTGGTCAATGATACTGGTCAGGCAGATGATTACAGACAGGCAGTGATCAGGTAGGCAGGGAGGTCCGTTAGGCAGGCAGTGGTCAGGTAGGCAGGCGGGCAGGAAAGTCGGTGAGGCAGGCAGTGGTCAGGTAGGCAGGCGGGCAGGAAAGTCGGTTAGGCAGGCAGTGGTCAGGCAGGCAGGCGGGCAGGAAAGTCGGTCAGGCTGGCAGTTGTGAGGTTGATAGCTTCGGATGGTCAGTGAAAATGTTGGTACCGAACTGCAAAATGAACCCCTTTTATAGCGAAAAACTTGGCACTGAGCCAATTGGCAGCCAGCCAATTGGATGCCTGCCAACGGAACCCGGATGTTGGCATCCAGCCAAGGCTGATGCAATCCAGAACATGTCAGTACATGCCTTGAGCGGAACCCGGATGTTGGCATCCAGCCAAGGCTGATGCAATCCAGAACATGTCAGTACATGCCTTGAGCTGGTGGCGCCCCCTGTCGGATGCAAGAGTTACCTCCCCCGGCAAAATGGGACCTTTTTTGACGGGACTATACTACTCTCGTTGGCCAAGATCAGTGCACGAGTGCGTTCGCGGTAGCCTGACAGTTTGTCTTGTGGACCTTGCGCACTCTCTTGTGGATCTGAAACATCCATTCTCCACGAAAACGTTTCAATATATAGCATCCTGCCATGCATACATCGTAATCTGTACATATTCTTGTATGTGTATTTGTTCAGTAATAACTGCTGTTTGCATATACAACTGAGCGACATTCTAATGAGCTCTGGTTCATTGTACTCCCATGATTCAATAAATGATGTTTAAACCAAATATACGGAACGGTGTATAACATATAAGCGATTGTTTTATTTCTTTTATTTCTGGAATATGTTATTAATGACACATCAGTTTGCGAGTGACTTAGGCCACGGTATGTTTATACACTTTACATCCCTTCTCGAAAACAAATACTCTATATATCCGTGAAATGTATGGGGTTGTAAAAATCTGCTATAAGTTCATAAAAACAGATTCCATTTAAATTGTATTAGCGAAATTTATCACAATGAGTAAAAATGTTCGACCTTTATGCAGATATGAATTATAAGCATCTATCAGCTACCATAAAAAAGTTTGATTCCGAAGCAAGGCTGAATTCATACCGGTACGTAAATATCGATTCAACCAATGGCGTCAAATTTGATATCACTATGTCAACAGTCGATGATTGCGTTATGGTTTTGTAGCAGTGATTCTCTTATTGGGATCGTTAAGGGCAAAAGGTGACTCCCGAGAGGATGTATTTTAACCGATTCTCCCGTCTCCTTGTGGGGTTATCTCTGATATTGGGATATATAGACAAGACAACGTCCACATGTTACATAAAAGGTAAGAAGATTTTATACTCGACAAAATTAGAATTTCAACTTTGTTTCATCATAGATTTTGATCTTTTGGGGTTTTATTTGGGAATTACAATTATAGTTCATGTCTACATGTACTATCTAAATATCCACGAGGACATTCAGGCCCTTGTAATATACAGTGACATCTGTGAAAACCGGCAACTGGGTACACCGAACAACCGCTAAATACCGGCATTATTCAATATCGGTACTTAAATTCAACCTTCTCTGTACTGTATCGGTATAATTCATTCATTGCTCGTCACTGCAATACAAGAATTACCTCTCACTGCAATACAAAAACGAGGATGATTTCTAAACGAATATTTTTATCATATAAAATCTTATTCGAAAGCTTGGAATATCATCGGCGATGATAAGTATATCTTCGCTTCATTCATGTTCATGACAGTGTTGACACCAGCTTGGAACTGTTAAAAATGTCGGTACAGAGGGCGTTAACATACTATGAACCTTGATAAACCAGGACCCTGCTTAAACCGACAATATGATCTGGTTCCAAGAATGGTCGGTTTATACAGGTTTCACTCTGTTAAGATTGCTTTCCGACGATCGGCGTCGATGAGGTATGGCTGCGAATAGTATGGGCCGATTCCTCATATAATACTCCACGGCTGAAGGCACCATGTTTTAATATGGGAAAATGATTCGTCTAAAATCTGTTTAGAGCTGTCTTCTTCAACAATCTAGGTAAACCAAGATGGTAAATCAGGGAAATATTCCGTGATATTATATCTGAGTTTACTGAGATTCTCTTCTTCAGCGGCTTTGCAAAACACATTACTTGTGTATTGCCTTCATAGAGCTCATTACTACAGTTTAAAAAAAAATTCTAGGCTTTTCCTTAAAATTTCTTACAAAAGAATGACACTTTATCGTTTTTAAGACAGTAAATTTGATCAGAAGAAAAAATGAGATTAACTACACAACAATAAATATTTTGAAGAACTTTTTGGCTGCTCTTGAACATAAAAAAATGGTTAATTTCTCCAAATAGGTCGAAACTTATTGGGGTTTTTCATCCAAGAAAATATAAGGATGGGAGATATATAATCTTGAATTTTCTTAATATTTCTCTCTTTTTTTTTAGAAATATTAAGAAAATTCAAGATTATATTTCTTATAAGTCTCCCATTCTTGCACTAGAAATAATATGGGTTTTTTTTTAGATTTAAAGGCAACCAAGATGCTCTTCAATATATATGTGTGTAGATAATATATATGTGTAGATAAACTGATTTGTCTTCTGGTGTACTGTACTATCTTAAAAAAATGCAAAATATGATTTCTTTAGTAAGAAATTTTAAGAAAAATGCAAGAAAATATTTTTACTGTGTATATGCTGCGGACTTTCTCAGCGGCTTGAGAAAAGTAGTGTAAAGGTAAAACAGGGTTGTACCACCAAGCGACTCTACTCGAAGTTTCTCAAAATTTGACGATATATATCGCATGCAGATAGCAAAATACGATCGTGCGTGCAAGATCTATGGCGTTATGTTCCGTGACTTGTGTTTAATTCCGCTTAACCCGGGGCTAGGGGCCATATCAACCCATGTACTTCAAGATATTAATGGTGTTGATATGAACAGTCACAACCAAAGCGTGACTGAGATACATCATTGTCTAGATGACGACTTTACAACGAAAATCATATGGATAAAAAATGCTGATCAGCGATGCGGATTTGATATTTTTGGAATACATGATATGTTGTCGGAATCATTAGAAAATGCTGACTACTTCTCTCTTGCAGGAAATAAGCTTAAACTTATGTAAAAAATATATTTTGTTTAATTTGGTGCAAATGCTGTTTATATGAATCCAGTCTTTCGGATTATGGACTCGGAAATTCTTTAATGGAAGGTGGCTGGATATTGAATGACGGAATATAGACGCATGTAATGTAAGCTAGCCCTCAGCGGCTTTTCAAACATTACCATTGGACAGCGGTGTATAATTTGTACAGTGGATTTCTAAACATACTAGGCCTGGACAGCGGTTGGTTGCAGAGACTTAGTAAAATTCACCCCCCCCCACCCCCGCTCCGCCCCCCTTCCATTCTGGAGCGGTATTTATTGGCGGCTTTGTACACGGTTTCGTGCGACGACTTTCTGAAAGTCATTTTTCTTCCATTTGGAGCGGTGTTCGTTTGAGCCTTTGTATGATGCACTACCTTTTGGAAGCAGGTTCCTGCAGCGGCTTTCCAAACTTACTGCATTTGGACAGCGGTTTTCTACCGCAGCTTTGCGAATGTTATCTCCCTAGATTCTATTTGAAGCGGTGTTTTTAGCGGCTTTGTAAAAAAGACAACCTTTTAACAACGAGTTTCTCCAGCGGCTTTCTATACATTACCAGCGGCTTTGTAAAATTCAAACCACACGTTCTTTGTAAAAGTCATCACCGTTTTACTATTAGAGTGATATTCTTCAGCAACTTAGGGCGCGCCGCCTTTTGGCAGCGGGTTTCTCCAGCGGCTTTCCAAATACCACTGTCGTGAACGAGCCCCGGTGGGTTTGGCTACGACACACGCAAGATGGCGACCGGTAAGTCAGCCTCGAGGTACGTCATTTCCTCAGATCAATTATTCAGCATTGAACTTAAATTTCTGGTTAAGGGATTGAATAGAAAGAGCAAGTATTCTTCTTCCTTCACCCATCCATGTCCTCTGACTATTTTAACCCATTTATCCAATACGGACGAATATTTCAAGCCAATAGAAGAATGTCAAAAATCGAAGCGGGAGCGCCTGCAAACTTTTGGATATTTAGTCGAGAAAAAGGTCTGTTGTGTTCATTTTTGATCAGTAATTGGATGATTGGGTGTATAAAATTCCACAGGTAGCTCCAACGACTTGTCGCATTGTGTTATTTAGCTATAATTGACATACATTGTGCCGGAGAAAATTGCAAAATTTCCCGGTTACGACACGCGCTCGTTTTTGCCGGTGTACGGTTACGACATGATAATTTATACGAAAAGACGGTGTACGGTTACGTCATTATTCTGTCTGAAGTTAACTTATTGAATGATTTATGTTGTTTTAGTTCAATATTTGTGGCTGTGGCGCTGAGGTATTATTTCGGGTCAATCTGCACCAAAAATACGATATCATAAATCAGTGTCACCAGCTAATATGCGTTAGAGGAAAGAAAAATAGGTTCATTGCAATGTTTACGTGACAACCATGGGGCTCTTGAACGCACAGCCCGTCCGCCATTAAAATATTCCACCAAATGCGTAGAATGTGACAGCTAACATGCATCAGGGCCAGCGCCAACACTAAATTGTCGATATATTTAATATATTTAGGTCCAGTTGATGATTGAGCATATGTATAGGTAGATGCAAACAGGTATCCAGATTTGTTTTAAGTCATTGCAAGAAAAGAAATCTACACGAATCAAGAAGCTTTTGGCCATAATAACAATAACAATAACAATCCTTGTATTGTCCTGTAATTCTATACTGTTGCACTGACAGAACCCTAAAGAGGCTGATTTGAAATCTTTTCCTGAAGAATTTCAAGGCCATAGTGGAACTTTTGTAAATGTCACATTTATGTTATTATTGTCAATATTCGAGTCATTTGTCCGAGGAAGTCATACAGCACAACATTCACAATCACCCAGCTCTACTTTTGGAAACGAAAACCAAAGTTATAGATAGTCGAACAGGAAACACAAATTTCAGCTCCATAATTTCGGACTTATACCAAAGCAGTGGACAACACCGATCGGAAATTCAATTCCCGATATGGGAAATGCGAATTCCGATATCGGAAATTGTCACTGAATTTCCGATATCGGAAATTTATGTCCTTCAAATTTCGATATCGGAAATTTCAATTCCCGATATCGGAAATTAGAATTTTCGATATCGGAAATTGAGTTTCCGAAATCAAGAATTGCAATTTCCGATATCGGAAATTCGGAGACTATTCCCGATATCGGAAATTCAATTCCCGATATGGGAAATGCAAATTCCGATATCGGAAATTGTCACTGAATTTCCGATATCGGAAATTTTGGGAACAGTTTTCATAAAGCTTCCAGAGCTTTCATTTCCGATATCAGAAATTCGGTGACAATTTCCGATATGAGAAATTCTATTTCCGATATCGGAAATTGTCACTGAATATCGGAAATTTGGACTAAAAAGCACTATGGCTTGCCATATACGTCCACTCCAAATCATTAGGGCTACATCGGGTCTAGAAACACCGAAGAAACATAAGATTTGATGGAACTAAGTACTCTGAAAACGACTTGGAAATTTATTTGGTTAAAGAATAATGGCCAGTGATAAGGATTTTACTTATAGAACATCATCATGACTTGTTGACGACATTGAAAAGTGCTGACAGTTTCTCTCTTGTAGGAAACCATCTTGTGTTTTCATTATTTGTATTTCATACACATTTGGAAATGGTTCCAACTATACCCGAGGTACATTCATTTCCTCAGACCAATTATTCAGCATTTTCTTGAACTTAAATTGCTGGTTATGGGATTGAATAAAAAGAGTAATTATTCTTCTTCTTTCACACATCCATGTCCTCTGACTATTTTAACTCAGTTATCCAATACGGACGAATATTTTAAGCCGATGGAAGAATGTCAAAAATCGAAGCGGGAGCGCCTGCAAACTTTTGGATAGTTAGAAGAGAAAAGGGTCTGTTGTGTTCGTTTTTGATCAGTAACAGGATGATTGGGTGTATAAAATTCCTCAAACAGCTCCAACGACTTGTTGCATTGCGTTATTTAGCTATAATTGACATACATATTCGGCTGAACTGAATAACTATCGAGTCCACCCAAATCTGACCCTCTCGATGGGTATGCCCTATGCTGTGACAGTTTCTCTCTTGTAGGAAAACGTCTTCTGTTTTCATTATATTTATTTCATACACATTTGAAATTGGCTCCAATTATACCCCGAGGTACGTCATTTCCTCAGACCAATTATTCAGCATTTTCTCGAACTTAAATTTCTGGTTAAGGGATTGTATAGAAAGAGTAATTATTTTTCTTCTTTCACACATCCATGTCCTCGGACTATTTTCACCCATTTATCCAAAACGGACGAATATTTCGAGCCGATGGAAGAATGTCAAATTTCGAAGCGGGAGCGCCTGCAAACTTTTGGATATTTAAACGAGAAAAGGGTCTGTTGTGTTCGTTTTTTATCAGTAACAGGATGATTGGGTGTATACCTCAAACAGCTTCAACCACTTGTCGCATTGCGTTATTTAACAATAATTGTCATACATTTTCGGCTGAACTGAATAACTATCGAGTCCACCCAAATCTGACGCTCTCGACGCGTATGCCCTCTGCTGTGACGTTGCCAAAATGGCTTCCATTGCGTAACAGTGACCGTCGCTAATCCAAGCATTCTATGTTTGCTTTTTTGGAAATAAAGGATATCCGACAGCGTGAAACGGCCTACAATTATGACAATGCAAGACCCTAAATATATACGGTATAGTCAAGCACCAATCTCAATTACTTTGACCTTCATTCTACACTCCGTAAATGTATATCAAATATACTTCCAGTTACCCCGTATTGGACAATCGCCAGTTCATCAATATTTGACCGCGACCTTTAATGGGGGTAGTTCATAACCAGGTTAGGAGTCGAATCCGTCCTAAAAGGAGACGAAAAACCGTTCTGGTTTTCGAGATTGGGTGGTTTTACGCAATATTTGGCATATTCTTCAAATGTGACGTAACCGTTCACTTTTCCGTCATCATCTGCTGTTCAAACGTTGTGTCGTAACCGCACACCGGCAAAAAGCAGCGTGTGTCGTAACCGGGAAGTTTTACAATTTTTGCTTGCTCAAAATATGTCAACTATAGCTAAATAACTAAATGTAAGACGTCGTTGTAGCTACATGGGCAATTTTATACGCCCAATCCTTCTATTACTGAGCAAAAACTAGCATAATAGACCGTTTCAGCGTCTAAATATCCAAAAGTTCGCGGGCGCTCTCGCTTCGATTTTTTGCATTCTCACATCGGCTTCAAATATTCGCCCATATGGAGCAAATGGATGAATTTTGTCAGAGGACATGTATATCAGAAATGAGAAGAATCATTACTCTTACTATTCAATCCATTATTTAGAAATTTAAGTTCAAAAATACGCCAAATACATGGTCTGAGAAAATGACGTACCTCTGGGCTGACGTACTGGCCGCCATCTTGCGTGTGTCGTAGCCAAACCCACCGGGGCTCGTTCACGACAGTGAATACACTACCATTGGGCAGTGGTTTCTCTAGCGGCTTCTTTTTACAGGGGTGTTCTTCATGCAGAGGCTCTGTGAACGTGATCAATTTTTATCTGGAGCGGACTTCTTCAGTAATCTGGTCAGCAGTTTTCTCCAACGGCTTTGCGAATGTCACGCCCCTAGCTTCTATTAGGAGCAGTGCACTTTAGTGGCTTGGTTAACTCGATCACCCTTCTCTTGGAGTGGTCAGTTTTAGCGGCTCCAAAAACACAATCTGTTGGACAGCGATTTAATCCAGAGGCGAACGTCACCCCCATCCCATCTTCTGTTTCGAGAGGTGTTTTTAGTAGCTTTGTTAGACAACTTCGTTACAACATTTTGGCCGCGGGTTTCTACAGCGGCTTTCCACACACAGTACTTTTGGATAACGGTTTTCTCCAGCGGCTTTGTGAATGTCATCCGTCTGTTTGGATAAATGTTCTTTAGAGGCTTTGTAAGACACACAAAATTTTGTCAGCGGATTTCTCCAGTGGATTTCCACACATTACCTTGAAAAGCGCCTTGTTTTTCTGGGGGTTTGTGAATGTCACCCCCTTCTATTTGGAGCCATCTTCTACAGCAGCTTTGTAAGACACACAACCCTGTAGCAGCGGCATTCTCCAGTGGCTTTCCACACACACTACCTTTGAAGAACAGGCAGAGTAACCGTGCTAGTCTGATGAATATGAAAATCCAGGAAGGGCCGTGGAGACTAACTACTTTATTTCGGCACGAGATTTAACTTAGTTCGGCTAAAAGCATTTCTCTGCGCCTTGGTGAAGAGCAAGGGCAGCCCTGTTAAAGCTTATGCCGAAATAAATTAGTCTAATAGGTGCTATCTTTTCTGAGTTTTTGATACCGTTGGAGATTGGTTTTCCCTTGCGGCTTTGTAAACATCGTCACCCTTCTCTTTGACACTGGACAACAGTCACATTCGCCCCTAACCCCGCTTTACCACCAGATTGTAGACACGTAACTTCCTCCGTAACTTCATTTTGTCACTGGGTTACGCGCACATTCCTCATTAACCTCGCTTTGACACTGGACTGCAGGTACATTCATCCTTAATCCTGCTTTGACGCTGGACTACATATACATTTCTTCCTAATCCAGCTTTAACAAAAGACTACACGTACATTCCTCCCTAACCTTACCTTGACGCTGGACTACACATACATTTCTCCCTAACCCCGCAATGACATTGGACTACACGTGCATTCCTCCTTAACCCCGCTTTGACACTGAACTATAGTTCATTCCCCACTAACCACGCTTCAACTTTGCACTACAGGTACATTCCCCCTAACCCCGCTTTGGCATTGGATCATACGTACATTACCTGGCCTGCGGGAGGGCACTTTCCGCCACTCTCACCTGTTGTTTTTTTTTGCTCCTATCTCCGGCACGACAACAAATTGAGAGCTGATACTCCGTGACTTTGTAGCTTATCATATTGGGGTCATTTTCAGCCTATTTGCATAACCCCTCGAGCAGAGGATCATGGGTAAATTCACAATGGCGGCCATGTTGTGTACCAGAAAAGTGAAGTTTTCGTCAGATTTCTTCAAAATTTGTGCTTTTCTGCGTGGAAAAGTGAGTAAATCATGTTTTATTTCGTATCAGATTATTATTTACTAATTCATCACCCAGTTTCTGCGAAGAAAACACTTAAATAAAAAAATGGAAAAATCTGACTGAAAAATCGTCCAAAAATGCCATTTTTGAAAATGACGTCAGCGTGACGTCGTCATGGTGGCCATCTTGGGTTTTTTAAATTTTCTAGTAGAGCTTGACTCAAAGATATAGTTTGGTAAGTTTCAGCTCTCTAGCCTTAGGGATATATTCAGAGAAGCACTTTCCGCTCATCCCCCAGGCTGCGGTACAACCTAAATCTCCCAGGCCAGATAGGGTTAAAGGGGGTGAAGCACTGCACAAGACTGTTTGTACACGTACATGCCTCCTTAACCCCGCTTTGACACTAGACTACACAAGCTTTCTTTCCTAACAGTTTGTTTACGAACACGTGATTATTATATAATTTTGATAGTTGAAATGACCGTGAACCCGATAATGGAGAATAATTACCAACCGTAAGTTCTGCCCCGACTTTGACAATCGATGGCAGGTACATCCCTCCCAAACACCACTTTGGCACGCGACTACAGTTACATTCCTCTCTAACATCGCTTTGACACTGGACTACACTTACATTCCTTCCTAACCCCGCTTTGACATGCGACCATGTACATTCCTCCCTAACCCCACTTTGACACTGGACTAAACTTACATTCCCTCTTAACCTCATATTGTCACTGGACTATATGTATATTTCCCCCTAATCCCGCTTTAAAACTCGACTATACTTGCATTCCTCCCTAACCCCGTTTTGACACAGGGCTAAACATACATTCCTGTCTAACCCCGCTTTGTCATGCAACTACACGTATATTCCTGTGTAACCACGCTTTGACGCTGGACTACAAACACATTCGTTTCTAACCCCTCTTTGAAACTGGACTGTAGACACGTACATTCCTCTCTAGCCCCGTATTGACACAAGACTACAGGTATATTCCTCCCTAACCCCACTTGGACACTGGAAAACGCGTACATCCCTCCCTAACCCTGCTTTAATACTGGACTACACGTCCATTTCTCCCTACCCCCCGCTCTGACACTGACCTACAGTACATTCCACAATAAACCCGCTTGAACACTGGACTCCATGTATATTTTTGACTAACCTCCTTTAACACTTGACTACCGGTACATTCCTCTCTACTCTCCTTTCAAACTGGTCTTCACGTACATTCCTTCTTAACCCCGCTTTGACACTGGACTGCACGTACATTCCTAAACCCTCTATGACATGTGACTACCTGTACATTCCCCCATAACTCCACTTTGTCACTGAACTAAACGTACAATCCTGTCTAACCCCGCTGTGACATACACGTATATTCCTGTATAACCAAGCTTTGATACTGGACTACACTCACATTCGTTCCTATCCTCGCTTTGACACTGTTTTCAGGATACAAAATAGATGTTTCAATCTGAAGCCAATTTGTCTCTTGTTATCGCAGTTTTCCCACTATTTTCCTTTTGAAGCCACTCGTTAGATGATTTTCTAGTGAATCGAAGAGAACAACTATTTGTTCATAATGACAGTGCAACTCCCTTGATCAGCAGGTAAGAAGGGACTTAGCTAGACCTTACCTAGCCCATACGAATAGGTGATTCCGTGGCCGTGAATGTAAATTGGAGCAATATTCCCCACCATCCACAGGAATTCGCTCCAAGGGGATGAACCCCTTCACTTCCGTTTCTGATGTCGTTAAGCCACTAAAAGTTTTCCACATGCCATTCGAGTTGTTTGCTTTGTTGAGTTTATCACATACCGCCTCGGTCCATTGACGAAAGTAGATTCAATATTCAATCGTCAACCATAAAGAATTTCCGCGCTCATAATCGAAAGACCAAAAACTCATAGCATCGAATAAAACCAAAAAAAAATCATACTGGCCTATACATAAACACAGGCGCTAGTTTCTCGCAAGAGAGAACGGTTAGCAGTTTTCATTGATGCCGGCGAGAGATGATGTTCCAGTCCCGCTAGTGGTTACAGATATACATTCGTAATTTTAGTCGTCTTGGTTTTTATAATGCGATGCGATGATAACGCTTGCAATTAGCGTGTGCTCCGTTTCACCAAACGTTTTTCTTTCTCTCACATACAGAGATTACGGTCAACCCTGGTCAAAGCTACGAAGGATGTACATCGCGCCCTGTTACCCGCAAAGAATGCCGCACCAATGAGACTTCATCCACACGGGTCTGCACGGCAGAGTATTATTCAACGGTAATCCTTTCCTTCATTCTATCAAACCTTATGGAAGCAGGCTGCGGTTATCTCTTATTTCGCATTTTCTCATCGATAATATAGTAACGCGAAAACGCGAGAACGCGAAACATCGAAAACGCGTAGCGACAAATCAAAAATGCGAAAACGCGATGCCAAAATGAGAAATGTGTTACGCATCGCGTTTACGTGTTTAATCATCGCGTATACGCGGCAGATCAGGGCATCTTTGCCAAGTTCTACAAAATTTGGATAAATCCATCTCCAAAACCGGCGATAAGCCGTTCTGTTTGACTTGTTGACATTGATTACTCCAGCACGCGCGCCCTGTGCCACGCAAGTCGATTGTTGCATATGTTTTCGCGTTACTGTTATCGATGCGAAAATGCGAAAATACGAATAACCGCATCCGGCTTCCATAAAAACTAACGTCTTTCTGAGGAAGCTATGTCCAAGTAAACTCTTTCTAAACAAGCACCGGACATGTGCACCAAACCTGTACACGATATGCAGATGATGTTGTGAACATTCTGTGATCAGCAACGAACGGATGGTTCTCCACATCACTTTAATACTAAAGTCTGTCCACTTTAATTAGTCGTCTACTTAGGATCTTTTCAAAAATCAGTAGTTAACTCTGCATAAATGTTCTTATTTGGAGCGTGTAGAACAAACTGAAATCTACAAAATGACTACCATTTCTCCGTGATATTGATAATATATCACGCTTGAAATAACTTTGCAATTCTCTCCATAGAAAACTCCAGTACATTTGTTTCATGTACCAGGCCTCAATTACATAGAGAGACGTCATAATGTATGCATACCCACTGGCACAAAGGTCATTGATTCCGTATTAAGTAATAACAGGCGGCAGTAGTAGGGAGACCGCACAGAAGGGCCAGTTGACCTCAAAAATTTGCATATGACCTCTGTGACGTCACAGCGACAGCCAATCAGAAGCGCGTATTTTGAGATGTGGGTGTGGCTATGTGTGTGCGCATGCGTGAGTTTTGGCGGGAAAGTTTTATGTTAATGAGGTCATTGGGTGCATTGGGACTATTCAAGATGGCGGCTTGTTTTTTCTAGGTTAGGGGTGGTCGGTTTCA